>JAJIZL010019115.1:808071-838984 GCA_023969395.1 Amblyomma maculatum | reverse complement strand
CTCACTCACTCACTCACTCACTCACTCACTCACTCACTCACTCACTCGGTGGGTCGGTCGCTCGGTCAGTGAACATATTCTGGATATTCGGTAGATTAACGTCGGATGAAGCATGAAGACAATGCAATAAAGGCATCATTGCGTTTCGGGCGAGCATATGTGTGGTAAAAATGATTGATAGGATACCTCCTTCGCTTTGCAGTGTTTTATTTGTGCTGTTATTTAGACGCGGATGTTCTCGACTACCAGGTTCAACGCAGAAGTGGTCGGTCAAGGTTCAGGTCGAACTGGAGGAAAGGCTGTCCCACTTGGGCGTATGGATCGGTGAACAGCTGATCGTGGATCAAACAGCAGATGTTGTAGCGGTAGCAGCATTGCCTGCGCGAAGAAAAAAAGATTGAATGAACAAGAGCCCAGATTTCGGTCCTTACAGTCTTATCAATTGATCAGAAGAAAATCAGAAAGAGCGCGAGTGAATACTATTGCCTCAACGCGGCCAGGTATCCTTCTTCGCAGGCATTACTGGTAATTTTTCCTCTTCTCCCGTTCTTGAAATCGGTGCTGATAGCCCCTTTTACTTACAGTGTATGCTTTATGGCCTCGGTAAACATTCTGGATTTATGCGTGAGATTCTGTGCTGGAAATTGTTTTCCTGTGTCTCTTGAGCATTGGTATTGGTCTCAATCAAGATAAATCTGATAAATGGATTCGTTGTAAAATGATTGTCATTGCCCAATGGCCGCATATTGTGTGACCATAATTTTAGACTGACGTTCATGGTTACAGAGATGGCTCAGAAGCCCGAAACACAACGTCGTGCTGAAGAGGTCTTTCAGAGAGTGTACTTTTCATAACCTTCCAGTCGTGGAAGGGGTCGTTTTTCATGCTATACAGCGAACTTCTTCCGCAATTTGATAAGTAATCTGCACAATCGTAATGTCAAATAATTTCCCATCTCTTCCGGCTGTTGGCGTGAAAGGTAGAATAATTGAAAGCTTTTATTATATCATTTAAATCAATGTAAGAAATTTCGGATGTCGCTGGAAAAACACTTCCGTTGCTTTTGTCCACGAGTTGGCTCGAGATCTCTGTCACCGAACAACTAGGGACTTCGACTACCGGCGCAGCCGAGAGCACCTGCTAAAATATGGGGAATTACGCAGCATTACAGATTAGAACACAAACTGCCCCCCCCCCCCCTCCCCCCTTTGACGCAAAACTAGGAAGACAGACAGGCAATCGCGTGGAGATGATTGCAAACCTATACTTGCCAGCACCCGGCCATGACGTGCCTCATGTTGCCCGAATCCAGATATGATAAATACAAACAATGCGAGGAGAGAGGGACCTTTGATCACATAATTTGAGAATGTTTACACTATCCCGGGGATAAGCACAAAATATATATTAGAGAAACGTGGGAGACCTTGCTGCGTAGCTCAGACGCTGAGCTCCAGCTCCTAAAGCATCTGACTGGCGGAAGAGGCAGCCGGGACGCTTATTAGCAAACCATATCCCGTAGGAGCACTCGAGCAGACGACGCTCTGGCGCGTGATTCCTTTGAGAAACGCCATCTGGCGACAAATTGTAGACATATTGTCTAAACGAATAATTACGAATTTAAAAGCTGCTGCTCCCGTCGTTTCTGTGGCGCAATGGATTAACATCACCCACCTCTGTACTGAGGCTAATGAAATATCTGCTCGACGCCTGTGTTGTAATTTTTTTTCTGAATATTTTCTTCAGTTGCCTACACCGTAATTATTTCCTGCCTTCAATGAGTGCATGTTACTTTTAGGTAGCCTTCACTGACACATTTCAGTAACAATCTACATGACAATGGTTCCTTCACCGTATTTATTTCCTGAATTCAGTGAGTGCATGTTACCTTTAGCTTGCGTTCAGAGACATCTTTCAGCAACAATCGCCATTTACAGTGAGTGTGTGTACCTTTAGGTTGCGTTCAGAGAGACCTTTCAGCAACAAACGCCGTGTAGCTCGCTGAGAGCGTCGTCTACTCCAGTGCGCCTACGGGATATGTTTGGCAATACGCAGCCAGAACGCACCCCCCCCCCCCCCTCCCGCTCACAATGTCTATCCAGAGCTATATGTCATAACTAAATGCTCATACTCACCTGCGAACCGTCTCCGCGATGCCGCAGAACATCCTGCACCGCTGGTAGCCGGGAGTCGGCATTTGCGCCTCACCCATCTCGGAGGCCAGAAGGAGCGATGCAATGAGTACAAGGAAAGCCTCCGCCTTTGCAGACATTTTTTTTTATACAAAACTAATGAGGAATACTTGAACTTTTTGAGTTTATGGCAGTACAGAAGGCAAACTCGTTGAGTAGATGCGGAGAGGCTTCTTGATGCAAGTGTGCGGAGTTCAACTGCTCTGAGGTGTCGTCTGCCGTTGGGGCACAGGCTTACCATGTGCGTCACGGCTGTACCCCTTGGTGTCCCTGGGAGAGCCAATAGTTGGCATCACCGTTCGTTGACCCTGGGTCTAGAAAACCCATTGGCCACAGCAGTTTCTACATTTACAGTGCGTGTTTGGTCGCTGGTGTTGTGAAACATCCGCTGAAAGTCAAGAAAGTTATCTTTGTTCGAAGTTGCCGTGAGCTCACACGGCTGCTGAACTGACTCTTGAAGCGCCCAAAGTCAAAGGGTGACATGTGTCTAGGAAAGGGGTGCACTTTAAGACTTCCTCTGCAATCGTTATCTTCTTGTCATCTGAGCTACTCGAGATAGCTTGCGGATAAGGTCGGAGAAGGTCACGTACGTTTACCCATCCGAACGGATGTTAACTGTGTGGTTGGAGCAAGTTGGGGTTGACGACCGCCAACTTATTCCAGACGATTACTACCCGGGTGTGTCCACACAGGAGGATAGTCGCATGAACATTGTTTTTGTGGCGTTTCGAGATTGCCGTTTATTACTGTAGGTTGCATGAGTATCAGCAAAACAGGCAGAAAAAGAGACTCCAAGGACGTTTCTAGCCGGGTACCTTTGCCCTGAACAATATGTTGAAATAGGGAAAAAACAATTATAATACATACTAATCAGAGGTAGAGATTGCTGGCTTGACAAACTGAGGAAACAGTGCAAAGCATCGTCACAGAACGCAGGCAAATACATGGCTCGCATTGCTTTTTTATCGTGCATTTATGTATGCTTTTAATTCAAAATTAAATAACTTGTAAGTCAGGCTATTGCGGTACACTTTTGGGATCGGGCTCCGCTCCAGCATTCAGGACAAATATTACATTGATAATTACAAAACTATAAACGTATCTGCAATCATCACAGTAAACAAAGTCATGCATAGCATATATTGCACTTATATTATTGCATATGTGTTATCCTTGCTATTCAAGTAGGAAGAACAATGTCAAGGAGTAGTTAGTGGAGAAGGTAACCTTAATGAAATGCATGATAACGAACAATACGGGGTTTTGTGATGATTCGGCAAGAAAGCATCTGTGCAGTAGTTGCATAAAGCCGGGTAATTCTGCTATATTTACAAAAAAGAAGGAGCGTAAATCCGGTGAACTCAGCAGAAATGGTTCTGCCTGCTTCAGTTAACACAGGAAACATCTACACACACATTATGATTCATTTGCTGCCCTTGAAAAACTTTACGTGGTGCAATGCATCGATTTCTCTTGAAACCTGCGTCAAGCATTCCACCGGTGGCCAGACATTTCGCTTGAATAATTTGAGGCCGTGAAACATTTTGACCGATGAAATGGAAGGCACTATCAATGACACCATGTATCTGTGCCTCTTTACTTTGCAGTGGGTTGCATGAAAGGAAAGAACTTGAACAAAATAGCAGATCCTTCTTATGGTTATTCGATATGTTCTTCTGGCCATTTCTTCTGTTCCCTCATGTTGGCAGAGAACGTACATTTTGACGCGGAAGCTTCACTACTTCAGCTAGCTCAAGCCTTTCGCGTCAATGTCGGTACTTGAAAAAGCGCCAACTATGTGGAAGAGAGACATTAGAATCAGCCTGCCATGACATTTCAATTTACGTTACCACCATGCCAAGTAGATTCGTTCATACGGCTTAGTTAAAGCGAGGCTTTATATGTGAGCTAGTAGCCTATGATATCGTATCATGTCCTTAAAGGCGGCGCTTAAGTGCGAGCCATAATTTTGTAGCGAAAGGTACACTACGTTACCCTCGAGTATTTCGCCTGTGCCTGAAAGAGCATTCCGGTGCCTCGCAACTGGTTTCGCCGCTCTTGCAGAGAAACAGCGACAAGAAGAAAAAGAAACCCCTGGTGAGAACTCTGTAGTTGCCACCCTGGTTGTGACGAACAGCGAGTTGCCTGCAGCGAAATCTTTCGCTCCATATTCAGTTCAGAAGCGTTGAACCCCTCTATTATTTTATTTCAAAGATGCGCAATGGCACATAATCCTGCGCACCTTGGAAATATTTGAAACCCATTTAACCTTAAATACACGAATATCGCGGAATGGTGTGCGTTAAGCACTGCCAATCTTGAATGGCAGGCGGCGTGTTCTGACCTGGATGCGTGTCCACGTGACAGCCGCGAGCCTGATAGCGTTCACTCGCGGAGCACGAAGCACCCACCCAGACTGAGCACGAGCCGATCGGATTGCTCCATACCCAAGTTTACCTCATGATAAGGGTCGTATCCGCACCAAAGGCATGGTTCTCTAATGGCCGGGCGCACGCCTCGCTACAGAAGGAGAGAATAATCTCTCATACCTCTCTTCCAAATAGCAGCACGGCACTTCGCAGGCCAAGTGGGAATCAGGTGCTGAACTCGCTGTCACGGATGCATCCTTGAACTTACATGCATATTCCAATGTCTTGACAACTCTATTGACTACGCTTTCTCGAGATAAATTGTAATAGCGCGTGCGAAGGGAAGCCTTGGGCTGTTTCAGGCGGACTCCTGGATAATAAGGTGGCCTGCATACTGGTACTTCTGAGCCATCAGGTCTACACTAGCCAAACAGGAGAAGCTATCAAACATATAAATATCCGATGGGGGAGGGCGAAGGCAGTACATCTCTTTTTGTGACTTAGCAGAGCACGATGCTGTAATAGAAGCAGAGGGCTCGAGGGAACTGCAATGAGTCTTATTGAAAGTACGCAACCGTCTGAACAAGATACTTTGTTGGGCGAGTTTGTAAACATCCATGGTTAATAAAAACAGCGCGAACAGCTCTTGTCCTGCAGCTTCCTTTTATCGTGTCTTGTGTCTTCCTTTTCGCGCTATTTTTATTAGCAACCGTCTGCTCCTTCGCGCTTCCTGGCTATTGCAGATGACAAATTTCTAATTTACCCAAGTCTTTTAGAGGTATACCGGCCAGTTTCGCGACCCTAGCCGCTCTCACACGTGATCATGCATTTCAGGTCGTGTCGCCTGCCAGTTGCTGGTGCATAGGAGAAGTGCTATTACATTTAACACCCTTACGCAGCTCATGCTCACGTGATACTGTCATCTAGCATGCACTGGGCATATTTTTAACATACTCACATGTGAACTTTTGCGTAGTCACATATTATTTAAATATCATTCCTTTCATTCAGCTTCGATGCAGGAATGGTTTATAAAATTTACAAATTTCGCTAGTGTTTACTTTTGTGCTTATGTCTTCGATGGTCTCTTCCTACAATATCTAAAGAGAATAAGGCAGAACATCGACGCAGGAAGAATGCTGAGGCCGCACCAAATTAGCGTGCAGTAGAAGCTATAGGCAGGAACAACATCAGCATTTGACTGTGACAGCTCTGGTGATGTCTGCAGAACCGATTAATTCAAGAGTATTCGAATGAATACAGACATATCGGATGTTTATTTCCTAGTGGGTAGACAACGTGGGCTTCAGGAAGCATAAGTCGACGCACGAAAGCGCTTGCTTTGCAGAAGCTCTTCCGATCGCATCGAGAATAAATAATGCAAGGAAGCGTGTGTGGCAATTTATGCATTGGCGAAGAGCCGTGCAAACTCATTGACGTCAGATTGGCCCATCAATGACTGTTAATTTTTTTTCTTCGTTTATGCTTGCAAGTGAACAACGGATGAGAAATGTTGGGCCCTGCTCACGCCCACATGCTAAACACTGCATTTAGTGACGTACTAAGGACAATTCTACTTTTAAATAATGCAGCGCAATACTGCTGGCCTGGTCAGTACAAAAAGATGATCATCTGTGAAAGGTACTTCACTCAAGGATCTGTTGATTTAGAGCTTGGAATAAAGTCTTATCTATGCAACTCTGAGAAGAAAAACTTATTTTTTTTTTTTGCATGAGTTAATCTCGATAATGTGATTTGCAATACCTATAGTTTACGCTTCTTAATATGCCACTATTTCGTCTAACTTGTCACCGAGTCTTCGAAAAAAAAAAAATCCGACACAAGATGCAGTGACGTATGTTTTTAGCCCGCACTATTGTTGCACCTCAATGGAGTATTAGCACCAACGTAAGTGTCTAAGGTGTTTGAACGCTGTATATTCCCACCACACAAAAATATGGTGGTGCAAGTAGAAAGTGATATTCCTGAATAGGTGTTTACTATTTGTGCTTTACTTCTTGATGATAGACGAGCCCATTTGGAACTCGCATTAAATATTGTTCATTTGAACAGTTTTCCAACCGTTTCGGGGGGGGGGGGGGGGTAGTCAATGTAATGCTTGATTAGTTACACAAAAGCATGTTTACGCTAAGGGCAGGGGTCATTTCTGGGACTGCGAAGGGTACACACTTTCTTCCAGATATACGAGCCTCATGTTTAAGCAATTTTATGACGGTATTCCAAATGTTAGAGGTGTCCAAACACAAGACGCCCGAAGCAAAAAACGTACATTCTTTGTCTCCATTTCAGCGTTGGTTATCACGATCACAACCAGCGCTTTCAGCGTGCAATTGTGGCGGCTCTCGCGCATAAAGGCCCAGCACTTGAGTGTTGGCCAAGGAATCTCTTCTACAAATGTGCAATATTACTTTATTCTAGACCTCGAGTGGATTTCAGATAAACGGCAGAGCGTCGTAGCAGGCCCCGAAGTGAATGCAGTGTTAAAACGTTCATGATATTTGAAATGTGGGTCGTATAAATATCTTTGTTCACTGTAATCAAACTCTTTTAAGAAACAGGAGCACCGCTGTAAAGAATAAGGCGGGTTTCCCGACCGATGCATCAGACTATATGGGAGTGCTAAGGCAGTCTTGCAAAGTGATGTCGTTCGGAAGTTCGTTGACGCTCTTCAGAGCCTTAATACGCCTGAAAGGCGCGGGGCCAATTTGGAAACTCCCACAACCTCCAGCACTTGCGTCGTAGGTGATGTCGAAGACAGCTATGCCAAAGGTCACGTCGCTGTAGGCAGCTTTCGCTTCACAAACCTGCAGCAGGGCAATTAGGAGGATTTAGGAAAAGATACCGCACTCTGCAAGACGTTGGTATCAGAAGTTAGTTCTTGACAAACAATTCTTGATAAACAAGCAGTCAGAACATGGTTTTTACCTTAGGAACCATTCCACAAATTATTGCGCTGAAGCAAAGTTAAGCAATACACATTCCTAAAAAAAAAAAAAAAAAAAAAGCCGAGGTGTTTGATCATACCGGCTGAAAAACTCTCGATAGGACTGATGAATGGAAACCGAGTGGTCTGATTTGGCGAGAATTTTGAGATTGTCAGGCTGTTACGTACGGCGAGTAACGATTGCCAAAATGATGATTTGATCAGTGGGTAAATTAGAAACTCCGCGATTATAGGTAACTGTGCGTTCCCCGCTAACAAAATCTGTGATGAAACAACACTTATATCCTTAGCGATGTCAGTGTCAGAAGTGAAAATTAGTTTTGAGGTAAGGAAAGACACAGTAACTGATTTCCTCGTCGGTGCACTCCGCAACCATTCCGGTTTAAATTCTGGTTCGATGCCTGCCACATCAGCGGCGTTTCGATGGAGGAAAACTAGTACGCTTAAGACGCGATAGCTTTACACGTTAAGGAACCCCGCGTTTTGAAAATTGTCTAGAGCAGTACGGCATACCGCGTAGCCCGGGTCGCAACTGTACGTCAAACCTCTGAAACCTTACGATAGGATGCACTAAGCAATGACAGGGTCTGCGCGGAAATTTTCATAGAGGAAAGAACACTGTGTAGAAGAAATTTTCTCTACAAGAACACTGGCTCGAGGTAAGTTCATAACAATGGAATCCAGCATGGCTATGAACGAACTAGCCCAAACTGAATGGCATCTCTCTTTCGCATCGGGCCATTTTCTCTACCAATGCTTCCGCACTGACCCTGTCATTGTATGTGCTAATCTTATTTCTATAACTAGCTACCTATTACAAGTTGTCGCCTGCCCTGTGCTTCTCGTGTTCCTTCCACATGCTTGTAAATCTGGCGCCGTCTTCAAGCTTAAGGAAGTCTATCAACCAACTAGTCCAAACCAAAGTACTTCTGGAGCATATTTCTTGTGCACTGGGTCATTATTTCTTGATTAATGTTTTTGCACCTGCCCTGCCATTGTATGCGCCAACCTTACTGTGCTAACCTATTGCCGTGTATACCTGCCAGTCACGAGTTGGCTTCCGTCCTGTTGTTTTCGTTTTCCTTCCTTATCCTTGTAGCTTTGTCTTCAAACTCAAGCATGGCTACGAACCAACTAGCCCAAACCAAAGCTCATCTGCACTGGGCTGTTTCATCTATTGATGTTTCTGCACCGGTTCTGTCACTGCATGCGCTAACCTCATTGTGCTAACCTATTGCCGTGCTTACCTATACCAGTCAGGAGTTGGCGCCTGTTCCGTTGCTTTCGTTTTCCTTATCCTTCTGACAAAATTTGGCGCCGTTTCGAGGCTGAAGCAAGGCTATGAACCAACTAGTCCAAACCAAAGTACTTCTAGAGCATATTTCTTCTGAATTAGGCCCTTTCATCTATTAAGATGTGCGCCTCGACCCTGTCATTGGGTGAGCTGATTTTATTGCCGCATCTACCATGCAGTCATGAGTTGGAGCCTGTCTCGTTGTTTCCGTATGCATTTCTTCTCCCTTTCGCTTCGTCTTCAGATGACTATGAAGCAACTAGGTCACACAAAAGCACTTCTAAGTTTTTTCACCAATTAGGCGAGGTTCGTTCGGCAGGATGAAAGAACGAGTACGCTACCGTTGGACAAGCACAGTTCTTGTTGCACGCCGACTTCTCACGGGCATCTTCTCATGCTCGCGCATGCATATAGTAAGTACACATTGCAAAAAAGGCAATACATTAAAGCGATATATGAAGGAGGTGGAGGAGAGGATCGGGAGCGGGGATCGTTGTCACTTCTTAAAGTGACCGCTGAAAAGGGGATATTTCCAAGTTATGGAGCATCAGCGCAAGTGCTACATAATTCAGCTGCATGAAGTGATGTTGTGCAAGAAATTACCGTATAATGCCATCGAAGTATGGATGCGGAGTGGTTTTAGCATGGTCACATGTTCGATGACAGCATGAGCAGTGGCGTCAAGCGCAATCTGTCAAAGTGGAACGACGCCAGAGAAAATGAATGAATAATATATACTAATGACTACCTCAAACACATGTCGCATTATCTCTCGAACATATTATTCTTGAGAGTGTTCCTTTCTCCCCGGGAAAGACCGCTAAGAGTGGTAATGATGCAGGGTGAACTTACCTTTTTCCTCAGGGCTACTTCGGAGTCAAACGTGAGCACAAGATTGGCGCCAGGATCGTAGCTGAACTCGCCCACGGCCCCGTCGCGGTAGTAATAGTTCGAGCTGTGAGCGCTTCCGCAAGCCTGCACGAAACAATTGAGTGCGATCACAGTCTTCTTGGCCGCTTATAGAGCTAGGTGAGTATATAGTTGTCTGCATCATTGTGCGAGGCGGAAAGAAATGCAGAGAGCACGAAGATGTCATATTTGAGATATGCGAATTAAAGATGCATAATATACTAAATATACCACAACATGGCTCTCCGCTCTTGCAGCTGGTGGAAATGCTCATGCTGCACTGCTGGTCAAGGAACTTTGGAGGCGCCAATACCAATTGCTTGTTTATGGAATTCGCTTTCGTTATTCGGGCCACCCAGTGCATGCACGCATCTTTTCTCCTGTGACTTCTTCCGAGCTCTGCCGCTTGGAAACAGACATATTCTTGTACTAATCATGCACTGTCTTTTTCTCAGGGGGGGGGGGGGGGCACCAGCGAGCGGTGGTCTCTAATGGTGACAACTGCGCGCGCAACCGCCATGCCGGCGCTGCCTCGCCAGCTGTGGCACGTAACAAACCACTTGATTTGCAGTTGTCTAAAAGAGAAAACGGCGCCAATTATTCTCTCAGTTTTTTTCTATAGCTGAAGCGAGTCGGTCAGAGCCGTCTACTTTGTCGGCACTATTTGTTAGACTGAGGGCTGAGTCCAGTGATGCACACGAGTCACCGAACGCGCTAAAGAGTTGGCAAAAGGAAGATTCGTAAGCGCGCCAAGCTAGCGGCAGATACCGATGTAAATCTGGAGCGTCGACTGGCTCAACGGCGGTTGAACGATGCCGAAAGGTGGCAGCTAAGAGCTGTGGAGGAAGCTGCTGCTGCCTTTGCTTCTCCTTCGTCATCGACTTCGGAAACCGACGAAGCGACTGTAGTGACTGCTAGCAGGGCGAAATGTTCGATCATTCATGGTTATGAAATCTTTCGCTTGCGTAACCATGATTAACGGAGTTAAGCTGCAGCGCTCTTTTATGAGCGCTCTTCAGTTTTATTGGCCTTATTGCAAGCTTGGCCCTGGGAGCATTGATTCATTTTGTGCACACCTCCCAACATCTCTACAGTCTGATACGTATTCCAAGAATGCTTTGAGGCCCACTACGAACTATCTCATATGGCTGCCTTAACTTACGCTCGTCGGAGGGATGTCGTACGAGTCAAATGAAGCAGTGGACGCGACGAAGTCCGTGCACGGCCGAAACAAGAGGTCGGATCCGTCGCTTCCCGAATAATTGCTGCTGGCATTGCTGGGGGCGTAGAAATGACCGCGCATAGAGAAAGATATGGCCATCCGCTCGAGGCCAGGGTTATTCCGCTGGGTCCACTTGATGTTTCTCATTGCTTCCAACTTTCAACGTGCACGCGAAGAAAAAAAAAAGCAAAACGGCGTAAAAATTGGACGCACCAAGAAGTAAGGTCTACCTAGGTCATTTTTTAGTAAACGGTTATAGGTTAGTTTACGGATGGCAATGAAGATGGATATGTACTATAATTCATTATCTGCAAAGACAACCAAGCTCATTTAGGCGAGGTAAATTGATCATACGTTAGAGAGACATACCTCAAGTGCAAATCAAGCGCCCCGTGATTCAATGAAAGTTAACTGCGAATAATGCCTTTGGAACACTCTGAATCTAAACAAAATTACCCGCTTTATCAGCTCCGCGTGGCACGCGGGCATTTGCTAACAACCCTTTGATACTGTGGGGCAACTACGCCCCTTACAGCCTTTTAAACTAGCCCGCGCTCCTTTCTCTCTGTATATATTTGCAATACGGCTAGTTCCATGCAGAATGTTACAGAGTGACAAAAAAGCAACACTTCAAATAGGTTTAAAGAAGAAAGCATTTCCGGCCTGTGTTGAAACATTTCAGCTCAACGGTACTGCGTGAAGATACTGTTATCGAGTCTGCTAATATCAACAATAGTTTGAACGTGACATAAAATTTTGAATGCACCAACCTTTGGTGTAAAAGGTGGCGTAGCATGAAGATAATTTGCACGGGCGCATAACCATAGCAAACGTTGTATGTATCTATGTGGATCTATCACTAAGTTTTGTTTAAAGCACATGAAAGAAATTCAGCTGCGCTACATTTTCTTTTGGGAAAAATGGTGGTACGCCGGCCCTGTCAAGAAGTGCAGTCACCTATTGCTTTCTCTCGCTCTTGGAGAAAATGAGCTGGGCTGCTGACATGTTTTTCTTTCCAATCTCTTAATTTCACTAAGATGATATCAAATGATAGCTGCATAATGCAGTGCCGGTGCTACAACAGTTTTATATGCCGCGAGTTTGACACTGTGAGTGGCATTCGCTAGCCTTCTCTTTAGAAAAGTAAGCTCACAATGGGAGGATTCGCAAATGTTATCGGTGTACTTCTCCGATGTCGAATTGTCGGTAAATTGTCGGTACCCAGGTATTAAGAATTTTAAAATGCCTGATTTATTTTTGATCAATGATACATGCTATTGTTTGCGGCTATGCTTATTTGTCAGTGTTATACTTGTAGTTTATAAAGTTAAATTTTATTTCCCATTTAGTGCAACATGCCATTGACAGCTTTTAGAGACTAATTTAATATTAAGTGGTAATTGACACTTTCCACGGAACGAAAGAAAATACAACCGTTCTTGAAAAAATCTTATGTGAAGCACTGGATGAACACTAGTTGCAATATCGCTGATGTACAATATAAACGATAGAATTCTCAAAATCGACCCTCGAAGGACACCAAAATACGCAAGGTATTAGATGAATGACATTCAGATACTTTAACAAAATGGTACAGACTATAAATGCAGGTTTGAACGCATTGAATTATCTAAAACAGCACTGGAGTCACACATTTCATTAATATTTTCCAATGGAACTGCCCAAAGAATTTGACCTCTATTTTCTGCCGGAGTAATTAGTGTTGCAAAGCTGTGTAGTGTTTTAAATAGACAGGTTACTGCTCACAAGCCGTTCCTAAATGGGGGTTGTTTGAGTAAAATAGACTATTATTTTTTATATATACCACTAAGTACTTTGCGATCACGTGCTACATAATTTTATGCGCCCTGAAAATGATTGGAATCGGACAATGGTTGTATACATGGAGCGCGCGGAGGCAGCGCAAATGCATATGTGCTAATTGCTCATTGTTGCGCGTGACACGAGGTCGGCACAGTAAGGAGACCTGCTGGAGGGCGGGGAGAATCCGGTGGAAGCTCCGCTCAAGCGAGGTTCCGCTTTCGGCGAGCAGCACCAGCCATCCTGATGCACACGGGCATTGTGGCAGCAATTGACCAGGATGGAGACAGAAGACAGAAGCGGCATTTCCTGAGATAGATTAGGTGTTTTGCATAGGCTGGAGACACGGCACGAGCCTCGTTCCTTACCAAGCCCCCCCCCCCCCCCCCCCTTTTCTTTTTGTCGCATTGACCTAATAACACTCCAGTGGGTTTTGCCTTGCCTTGTACAATCCCTAGCCTCCTGTCGGCCGTAAAGCGTAGCATCGCATTGTCGGGAGCATCTGCCACCTTCTCTGTTCCGCAACAGCTCCTGACGTTGTTAAAGCCGTGTTTTTCATAAACTGTGAAGTATCACTTGCCAGAGAGACAATGACTCACGGACCCGTTTTGTAAAAGGCGGAGACATCAGTGCTTAGGTTTTTTTTTTTCTTTCGCGAATTAATAACTAGAAAGGGGTTCGACGCAATGTCAGCCCCAAAACTTACTGAATTTAATGCAAAGTTCAGGAACAGGGCTGCTACACATACGTTTCATAACCTCTTAGCAGCACTACGAATGGTAATGATGGTCTGAACGAATCAAGATGCCGTGCATCACATAATCGTACTCCTACCTTGCGGTCTTTGTTTGAAACTTACTATTGAGATGCCGTACGTGAATACGTCACGTGGAGGATCCTGGGGAAAGTCCAGAAGCGTCATGGGTAAAATTCGGCAATTAGGGTTTGTCCTGTCTGGGTATGACAGATGGGACACAGATATGTAGAGGGATGGCTCGAAGACGCCCCTGTGTAAAGAAAGGAAGATGTTCAGGAGGCGAAACCTTTATGCAATGCATATGTAAAGAACACGAAAAAAAAAAAACTATGAGCTTCTCTAAGTCATGTCAGTACGCAAAACACTATACATGAACTCTATACCTGAGACCATCACTAACATTTAAAAAAGCGTTTTTTACTTAGGATAGCACATTTACGGCGCTCAGCGCCACCTCACGGTTCACACACAGAGTAAAATTAGAGAAATAAATCGCACGTGACACTACTAAATTATAATAAACTTAATTAGGTCATGAAATGCAAAAAGTGTTTTAAGACCACTGCAGTGAAACAAGGGTAAAACGAGAGGAAGATGTCTCTACAGTATGAGAGAGATCTGAACGAGGTTTCGCGGATAGCCTCAGCTCTGAAGCCAAGCCAAAGTTTCGACAAGGGGTTCAGATGAGGACAAGTCCCCTTGTTGAAACGTTGGCGTGGCTGACTAACTGAGGCTCCCCCTCAACCTTTACCCAATTAACTTTCAAGAGAATGGAATATGTTTAGTCATGAAGATTCCTTATATTAGCAATCAGATTATCCAAATGAAGGATGGTGGCACTTGCTTGGTTTTATCTATATTCCGGTAGAGGTGCGGCTGGTCGAATACTGCGCCGATAACGGTGTAAATCGATGTCTTTCTGTTCTGCGTCGGTGGCAGACCGTGTTCGGCATACGTGTAGATTTGCTGCAATATGATAAAGGCCATGGATTAACCGAGGTACATTTGTTTCGATACAACTGAAAGACAGGCATTACGAATGTTGACAAATTATGTAAGGCAATATATGTCTAAAGGCATACAATGCCTTCCGTAACCTGACTTGCCTCCCATAAGTTAGTTGTACTTGCTTCCCAGAAGTTACTTTGAAGAGCACTGCCTCTGCTATTTTTAGAGCGCAGCCCTTTGGCGCCCGTTCCTGCGTTTTGCGTCGCCGTCGCCGTAAGCGTTGCCCCTCGTAACCAGCTTCGCAGCCCGGGCAGCGCGCACTCGCCCCCCCCCCCCCCCCCCCCCCCCCCCCCCGGGCGGTCCCCCCGGCGGAAGGAAAATAGTAGTCTCCGCTGTCCGGCCAGACCCGCCGCCCTCCGTTACCCGGGGGGGGCCCCCCCCCCCCCCCCTCTTTCTGCATGGCAGCGATGGTGTTCTCCGGTTGCCGAAGCACCGGCTCGCTATCAGTGGATCACGGTGCGTGCGTCCCAAGCCGAAACGCAGAGCGACGTTGACTCGACTCGCTAGCGGCGTCAGCGGCATCAGTCAGTCGCTGCTATCTCTTTGCCCCGCAATGTTCCTATGGGCCCACTCGCTGCCTCCCGCAACCTCTCGACAAACTAATTGCTCTCTTCATTTCTCCGACCACAAAGCTTCTTTCATGACAGTCCAGAGCTGTTAATGGAGTGTTTCATGAAGGAATATATGTGAAAAAAAACAACGTTGTCTGTAATCGTGCATACATGTCTTGCTCGAAATCTTTGCCTAATTCTATCGAAAAAGGTGAAAGAGCTGATTAGCTGCTCTCAAATTTCGCTTTAGGAAGTAACGTAATCGTCGGCAATTTTTTCTGTACAGTCATCAGTCAGTGGAACGGCGAGGAAACACTGACTGAAAATCGAGCATATATGAGCTAGAGAAGGTCGAAAATTGAAAAACGGCGAGAAGGCCGAAAAAAAAGGGGAAGTAAAAGAGTGTTGGGGTGCGAATGTTGCGTGATATCGCAGTGCATTAAATTTCATGTTGTCGTCCGAGTTATACAGCGGACCCCACACACACTTGGGGGTACTCGTCTTGGTCAACATTTAGCACGTTCTATATACACGCACCAGTTGTTATTGCACACACGTGACACAGCTGCAGCAAAGAGCTCTGCACTCTACGCGCAATAGTACATCGGTCATGTCTTAGACATGCCATGGCCCTCACGATACTCGATTGTGTAATAATCTTGGTCGAATTTCAGTGTTCGTAAGTATGTTGTGCTTATGCGAGAATTGGCTTGGACAAAAAGTAGAATAGGGCATTCTTGATACAGACTGGGCTCATTCCTGGATTTGAACTACCCGCAAAATTTGGGTGAACCATACAAAATTCACTTCGCCTACTTCAAGAATTCAGTTTACCAATGTCAGAAACCGATTTGGCCACTCCCAAAATTTACCTGGCTTACCATCAAATTTGGAATAACTATGACAAGGTAGAACAGCTTCAGCTAATAAGGACTAGACAGGGAAGACGAGACATGTAGCGCTGACGTACAAGTGAAGATTTATTTTGTTGAAAATATTTTTGAAAATAAATTTTCAGTTGTAAGTCAGCGCGGCATGGGGGGGGGGGGGGTCTCGTCATCCCTTTCTGGTCCCCGTTTAGATTGCGTTGTTCAGCCTTGTGATGGACCAACTAACCGGAGAAGTGTTATTCAAGTAATTGAGTTAACTATCCTAAAATTGACTTCGCCAATTCGAGAATTGAGTGACGCACATTCGACCGACTTCGAGCCGTAAAAAATTTGGCTGGCCTATACCGAAATTGACTTTTTCTATTTTGGAAATTTTTTAGTTTATTTAAAAATATGCTGCGCGAAACTTTTGGCCCTAGAAGAATTGTGGTAACCCATGTCCAACACTGACTTGTTTACTCCCAAAATTTACTCTATCTCCAAAAAAGTTGGGTAACGTACTCCAAAATCAACTTTGCCCAACTCGAGAGTTGAGTTGACGCATGTTCGGAACCAACTTGGCCAGCACCAAATGTGGATTTGGCTCACAGTCAGAATTTTGTTGACTCACCGCCCTTCGACTGCTGAATTAAGTTAATCCAAGTCCAAAACTGAGCTGGCCCCGTCAATGATTACCTGACGCACCCTAAACATTTAGGTCACCTACCCCCAAATTGGCTTTACCAGATTCGAGAACTGAGTTGACCGATGCTCGAAACCGACTTGGAACAACTTAAGATAGACGTGACTCACGCACGAAATTTCGGGGCCCACCAACAAAACCATATCGCTCAATATCCTTAAAGAAGGATGTACAATCAAGGTTTGCGCGCTTGCACACTACACTACGTTGAATGACGCAATAAAACTGCCTTCCAAATTATTTTCACAGCATCCCGATGGGAATTTTTGTTGCTACTACATGCTTCGACGATCCTGAATGAAATGCATTATGTGTGCATCAGAAGCGGCGTCAGCGTCCATCTTTTAACGTGATGCCCCTCCGAGTTAGTTCTGAGCTTCCTTGTTATAACGCCTTGCAATAATGCAGGTGATAGCAGCTTATATTACTTTCCAACTGTCAACACTAAGCGAAAATGTAAACAAAAGCAAAAATAAGCAATTATGTAGAAAACGTAGGAAAACTGGTTCCCGTCGAGACCGAACAGCGGACGTTTAAGGTGCAAGTCGAACTTGATAACCACTACAATACGAAACCGACTCGCCTCGACGTAGACGCCTTGTTTTATTAGCAATTCTTTCGCTGCTGCCAGTTACGCTTAAGAGCAGATTGTCATGAAAGTCTCCAGGCAGCCTTTTGCAGAAATTTTTCGCTGCTTTTAAGAAAACATTTTTTTTTTAGCGAGAACTACAAGAATGAAGAACGAGAAAAATGTGCCACCAACTCTGGACATCAAGTGAATTCGTTGATATAAAACAAATATCCTTTACAGGTAAACTAAATATAACTGGCAAGCATTTTCATCTAAGTCGCATGCACAATGGTATTCTCTGATTCACGAGGTTTGATTATTTTTTGGAAAGGATATTACATTGGGCTTGCTGACACAAGATTATCTTCTAAGGTGTGCGAAAAAGGCTTCCAGAATTTCTCATTCTTTCTGGTCCGCATTTACTTGTATGACACGTGTTCGCTCATAAAGTGGCGCACAATCTTGCTTATTGTGTTTGCATCGCTTGCAATGGGCCACCAAGTGTCCTGATCCTGAATACACTGCAACAACCGTTCTGTGCTCCATAAGCCGAACACTTATACGGCAAGGTTTACTGATGTAGCATTTTCCGCACGTCAAAGGTATTTTGTAGACCACATTGGTTCCGCAGGCTATAAACGGATCACCATGTTTTGTTTCCTTTCGATGACACCGCTCAGATATTTACAGAGATTTCCCAGTTTGTTGAGTGCAGTAAGCCCAACTGTGGTGTTGGCTCTCGGCCATGTTTTTTAAGTGGTACGTTATCGGATGAACGTAATCCTTTCAAGCAAATATTTAAACATTTTGAACAAGGGGGCACCATTGCGCACACCGTTTAGGTTAAAATGCTTTCAAGTCATGTTTTATTTTCCTATATATGTGTTTTATGTCAATAAATTCGGTTCACGTCTGGCGTTTGTGATGTCTTTTTCTTGTTCTTCGTTCGTATTTTGCGCTAAAATCCATGTTTTCTAAATTTAAACACCAACAAGCCCAGGTTTCTGCTTTAAATCCTAATGTGGGCAGGAATGTGTCGCAGTGAGCGACGGAGGTGACTAGCGGCAGTGAAAGTCTTTACAAAAGACAGCCGCTTGAGCAGCGTTGTCAGTCGGTTCCGTAGTGTAGTGGTTATCACGTTCGCTTTACACGCGAAAGGTCCCCGGTTCGATCCCGGGCGGAACCACGATTAGTCTTTTCTTTATAATTTTGTTTTTATTTCACTTTAATTAGAACAATGAGTCACCGATAAAAAAAAGTTCCAGTTCAACACGTCTCGTTTTTTATCTTTAAATAATGCAAACAAGACACGTACGTAGACGGATATGCACGTACAGGAGTGGGTCTTGTTTGAGATGTTTTCAGAATGTTTTGTGACCGACTTGCTCAAGCTTCTATTTGGCTTATATTGGCTTTTTTTTTGTTAATTCGTCAACTCAAGCATTGTGCCATTGCCTCTTTCGTTCTTCACCTACATTGGTAAATGCCAACGTTTCCCTAAAATCTCGGGCGAGTAATAATGACAGCCAGGGGTTGAAAAACTTATTTTGTGTTAAACTACAAGCTGGACAGGTAGCTTTTAAGATGATGCAGTTCTCAAGTAAGGATGGCGATGTAATGCCTTAAAACGGTCAAGGAATCACTCTATATGCATCTCAGAGAAAATGTTATTGTTAACAGCATAGTTAGACAGAAAAGGCTTTTTCTGAGTTGTATACATGAACAGTGCTTTACCGCAATCAACAGAAATTTGCACTTGGTCACGTCATGTTAAGAACTTCGGTAAGTCGTTATTTAACCGGACGTGATCCTCAGCAGTATTAATTTCTTTATGCAGTACACAATCACTGGAGTAGTGTAGTAGAAATTGAGATGTTGGCGACAATAAAATTAACAAGAATCAAGAAAGGAAGAGGCCCTGTTCTGTGCGATATCAGTACCCGGTAAAGAACCCCCGGTGGTAATGCCGGAGCTCTCCTCTACGACATCCTTACCAGCCAGGGTCGCTTTGGGGCATTCAACCAAGAACCCAAGCGAAGCCTAACAAGACCAAACCTGTGATAATATGCAACAGGCCCTTCGTCCAAATGATCCTTCAAACGCAAGCCAAGTGCGAGTGAACAGAAATAGGCGCGTGGAAGTGCCATCTTGTAAAAAATAACAAGGAACGAAAAATTTGTATCTATAACTTCAATTATCACTAGCGCGAATATGACGAGTTCGTAAACGTAGTAATTCGCATCAAGTAATGGTATTAAGCCACCTCCATTTTTTTTAATTGCTTTATGTTCCGCCCAGTTTACGAGAATCTTGATCACTACAAAGAGTGAATTGTGCAGATAGTTTAGGTTTGCCAATTTGGGAGGTAACGTCGATTAGGTTACCTTAAAAATGCTAGCCTGAATTCTGGGAAATAAAAACAAACAAATATAAACGCTCTTATACACGTCTCACAGGAACTTTATATGCAGAACGTACCTTCAGAGCATTCAGGCATTCGACGAACTTTGTCGATGTGGTGTAGATTCCGTACATGTTGAGTATGCCGAAGTGCGAGACTCCTTGGCGCTGTAGCGAGACGACTGCATGCTTAAAAGCGCCCTGACCGACGTCGGTGAAAAGCTGGTCGTTACTGTACAAGGAAACGGAAGACGCTTAATGTTTCCTCTAAGAGCAGACACGACATGGCGTGTGCGTTTGCCTTCATTACACTACTACACTGCACTGTACTACACTACACTACACTACACTACACTACACTACACTACACTACACTACACTACACTACTTTTTAAACCACGTTTAACTACGGCGCAAATCCTCAACACTTTTAGTGCGTTGTACTACCACAACGACTCATCACTTCCACTTCTATAGTTATGACGAACTGCGGCATGGAGAGTCACCAGTTTCAAATTTTCAGCTACGACGATCTGCGACTGCACAACTCTCTTAGTGTAGTTCAGCGTGTGAAGAGGCGCATTCGCACTAAATTATTCTGATGTTGAACCCGGTGAGTGAGTGAGTGAGTGAGTGAGTGAGTGAGTGAGTGAGTGAGAAGACTTTATTTACACCGACAACATCGTGCGAAAGCACAGTTTGAATTCCCCGTGCCAAGAGACGTGAACTGCTACGTCACGGTCTGGCCGGCCAATCAGGTATAACAAACACAAGATCCAAGCCGAGTGCTCGACTCGGGAATCAGTGTGAGTGCTTTCACAATAAGAAGAGGGCTCACACCGACGCTACGTGCACGTGTCAGGCCGCGTTCAGTGTCGTGACGAGGTCCCATCGTGTGGTGTCGTTCATACTGTTCATACATGACATATAGGAGCTGACGACGTGACAATGTTCAAGAGGACCGAGAAATCTTTGTGCCCGAACTCGAAAAGCTGTGTCACACCCCTAGTTGTCGCCAGTCGCATGCCATGAGATGTGGCTCTATAGTTTAACTGTTTTGCTGTCAATAGCCAAAACAGTCGCAAAGGAGTAAATTGAATGTCATGGCATCAACTTTGTGCTACAAACCCATATCTGAAATTACTGTTGTAACTTTAAAAATAAATATATTAGAATCGTATTCGATTCCGTTCTGCAGATATTTGATTCTATTCGATTCAGTTTTTAGCTGCGCTATTCATATAGGATACGATCGGAACAGTATCATGCCCACACTTCGACTAACTGATTATCCAAATGAGCACGTATATAGTAATTAGAAACGAGTATGCAGAAATTGCTCCAATAAAATACCGTTTATGGAAGATTAAGGGACCGGGGGGGCAGGCATTGTGAAAGGAATGCATCTCAAGAAATATCTATCATGAAGGCACCCTCAGGATAGCATAACTAAACCTCTTAATCAGCAGTCTTATGTAAACCTATTGAAAGAGTATTTGGTGAAGAGGCCATTATTACTCCTCCACACAGAGGAAAGCTAAAATATTTACGTTTGGATGAATCACATTATTGGAAAATCATTCGGCGATCAAAACTTCTTTGTCCAAAAAGAGTTGGGCTGAACTGACCTAAGAAAAACAGGTCTATCTCTCTACTTTTGGCACTAAACAACTATTAGAAGACGCAGTTCTCTGTCGCGCGTGCCAGTTTTGTTCATCACATTTTCTTACGCTTCAAACTTCAAATACAGCGCGTATCTCTAGCACGAACGGACGTCGTCATTTGCCGCTCTGTATCGTTATTCTTCATTAAAAGGCGCTTCCTGACTGCATGGACACAAGAATTCTATAACATTTCGTACGCGAATAAACGTATCTTTAAGACTGTTACAATGCGTAGCCCTACAAATAATAATAATAATTGTTTCACAGGAAGGGAAAGGCGATGTATAAGTCGCACTTGTTGTTGTGGCTGTATAGGAAGAAGGAAAAGAAAATGCACGGGCCTGCTACTGGCTCTGTAGCTGAGCCACCTCCGCTGCCTCGTGCAGACAGAAGAGAAAATAGAGAAGAAAGAAAAGGAAGAGGGAGAGAAAGACGCGCGCCGCAACAACAGCCGTCGTCCACCACCGAAGAGGTGGCGGGTGCAGTGACGGCCTACAACAGGTAAAAATTCGAACAGGCTAGCCCCTGCCGCAAGCGGCAGTGACCTACCTGTCCCAGCCAACGTTTATACGTTGGTCCCAGCCCCATCAGGGGAGTTTCACACACTTGTTCCTGTGGACACCTGAACCGCGCCATAAGGGAAGGGAAGAAGGTGGGAGTGAAACTGAAAATAGAGGGAGGGGAGCCGTAGTGAAGGTCTATGTAGTGTTTTCGACCCCTTAGGGATCTATAACGACGTGCGCTGAGATCGCACAGCACACGGATGCGTTTCGCCTCCATCGAAACGCAACCGCCAGCGGTCGGAATCAAGCCCAGGTACTCCGGCATAGTAATCGTCCATCTTAACCATTGCACCACAGGGGCGGGGCTATCCCTACAAGCTGCAATCGCAGATTTCACCGATGTCAGCGGGAGGTCGCTTCCCTTCTACACTCTCTCTATCCCTCTCTCTCTGTAACTTGAAAAGCGGAAGAAAAACTGGCTTCGCGCGCATCGCATGGATTAGTCAATGAAGAGATGAAGCGGCCGAAAATAAGCGAGCGGTGGATAACACAGCTGCTGCCTTCGCGGCCATCACAGGACAGTGTCATTCAAGCGCGTTTTGAGTGAGCAATCACTTGACGCTCGAGCACCCTCAACATTTGCCTCTCCCTCGCGTGAAGTTAACACGTCAGAGCTCACAAATAGTAGACGTGTACGCGCGGTGCTCTCTGGGCCTTAGCTCTTTCTCACTCGCCGTATTGTGAAGCAGTTTGTGCTCACCTCTGCGCGTTAAAGAGAGCTCGTCTTCAAGCTCCCTGGCTCGGCGTTTGTCAAAGTGTGAAAATGCATGTAAAAGTATAGCAGGGATAAATAGGGCTAGCGCGCCTACATCACTTTGATTGCTTGTGCAAATCGAGAGTAATCTCAGTTTTTTTATTACACATTTGGTGAATTATTCTCCCTGAAAGTGGAAGTGGAGTGTGGCATAGAGGAAGAAATAAAATCGGTAAGATACCTCGCTGTTCAGGCTACAAGGTTTCAGCTATCGCGAGGTTTGTGTCACACTTACAGCGGCGAGAAAGAAGCACCAATCTCTGTGGCCGACATCTGCCTTCCCAGTGCCAGGAAGTGCTGCATGACGGGGTTCGACCAGCCAGTGGGGTGTAGCTTCAGGTAGAACGACTCGTAGAAGATGAAGTCGCACAATCCATCCTCAGGAAGCGCGCTGCCCACAGAGAGCTCAACTCCCACCGTGCAGAGCAGCGGGTTCTGGACGTGGACAGCTGATCCTGCAGTTATTTTGACGGTAGAGACTTCAATAAGTCATGATGCACTAGGCGCAAGAAGGCACTTCATGCCATGGCTTTAGCACGGAATATTATTCAAAAGCTGCGTGGTGAAAACGATGGTGCGACAGAAAAGAAGACCAATACGTCAAGGGAAAGACAAAAATATGGCTACTTAACGTGTCACGTGCAATTTTTTCTGTTCTACATCAATATTACACATGTTTCATCACTGCTAATATTTTATCATTCGATCATTCTCGAAAAGGGTTCTACGACAGCGAAAAAATAGAAACAATTTCCTCAACGTATACCGTCCTTATTACCCTTTTTAGATGTCATATCCAAAGACATGCGCGTCCTATACTAAGGAGAATTTTTAGAAATATCCCATAGCGCTGGCAGTGGTGTCCTCAGAAGATAACATGAAAGAGTTTCTGACTTACTGATCGTTTGGAAGCGGAGGACGAGACTAATTAGCGTAGCAACCTCGCAAGTCCGAATGACAAGGCAACGTCAAAGATTGCATTAAATCTCCAACTGACTAAAATAAGTCCCTAACCCACTGGTACACCTGGTGATAAAGCTTAGAAATTTTAAGTAAACTTAGAAGCGAATAAAACAGGGTTGGTTACGCTAACCAAATCTGCCTACCTATTTATTTCACTGCAAATTTTATGGCCCACCTACTATCGTTATAATTAAAGCTATAATTGAACCTACTCACCTCGCTCATTGCTGTGCATTGTCGAGACCGGTATGAAAACATAACTAATAGACCTGTAGTCTGCCTCAGACCAAATTTAATGTCGACAATTTTGTTTAGGAACCAAATAAACGCGGCAAGATATACAAATATGTGCTGATGAGGCGCAGAAGGAAAGTATACGACCTCTTCAACTACTTCTTGAAACGTAACGGTATTCTGAACATGTAAAACCGGTGACAGTGTCAATTTTGACTACCACCTTTGACTGAAGGTTTAATAAACAGCATGCGAACTTGCCTGTGGAGCTATATAAATGCACAGTGGGCGAATGTCGCGGCGTATGGCAATATTACTTAATATCCAAGTGCAGGTATAGTTGTCGCTACACAGCTCCTCAGCCTTCCATAGTGAGGGTGCTTTACAGTTCCCAGAGGTGGGGAATGCATCTCCAGTTGAAGCGGTAATATTTCTCTCATGATACGTAAATATAAACGAGCATGGTTTACGTGGTACCGTTTGCATACGCCAGAAGCGTTACGCAATATAAAGACGTATATAGTGCATTGTGCTTTGCTCAGTAACAACGTTGGAAATTAAGAACTGTGTGCAGATAACTTCAAGCTAGTTCAAGTCACATGCGTACAAACGTATTTTGCTTCCCTGAGTGTCTGTGCACAGTCTTCTTACTGCTAAAGTTTGCTGCTGCGGTAGTTAAGCTTCAAACTATAGCACTAATATGGATAAAGCTTACGTTGCGTTGTTGCTACTTTATTCGTCGACGGCACCACTGTACTCGTCGTTGTGGTAGTGGTGGTGATGGACGACGTAGTGGCAGATGTGCCAGGCATCCTCGTTGTCGGTGGCGTCAATGGCTGCGTCGTAGCGCCCTTCGGGGTGGCAACGGTAGGAGAAGTGGCAGCCGGACTCGTGGACGGCTCTGTCGCTAACATGGGAAATGTGTAGCTTGGTTCGGCTACTACTTGCACTTCCGGTTGCGGGATCACAATCGGCAAATCTGTTCTTGGCGAGCCTAAGTGGCGCGGCTCTCCTGGCTCAATTGTGTTGGCGTCTTCGTAGATATCAGGTTCGCCTGGGATGAGGAAAATCTCTTAGTCTATCAGTGAGGCGTAAACATAGCGAAGAGTTGTATAACCCTCTAGTCGCCATTATGATGCAACCAAGGTAAAACAGAAGCTAGCTGAACCACTCGCTGCTACATGGAGTGTTGAAAGATGGGGAAGGCGATAAGTTTCTCAAATGCTGCCTTAGGAGCGATTAAATTTCAGCTGTTTTAAAAGATTTTTTTCGGTACATAAGTGCGCCTTATAGTGTTGCTGTGGTAATGACGCCCTATCAAGAGATGTTACTGAAAATGCTTTCGAATAGTTCTGAAAAATCCCGTAGAAGGAGCAAAAGAGGTTCAGAAGCCATTTTCGGTCTGTAGTCAGGACGTTAACCGATGATGACACCGTGATGTAAATTGCACTGGTTTGAATGAGATACACAGAAAGACAAGAACGGTCATCTACGACTTTTTATGGCTCCTAACCTTATGTTACCCGATACTGAGTTAAAATGAACCATCACGCAACAGCCTGAACGAGAATTCTGCCATAACGGAAATGATCGTTAACCGTGCCTATAAATAATGAATAATTCAAATATCACTCATCAGCCTTTGCCCCTGTGCTTAACTAGACACTGGATGCAATACAAAGATTGCATTGCCTACAATGTGTCACAGAAAGGAGCTGTTACATCGTTTTCATCGCGCATTCAACGCATTTTACTTTTATGATGGTTAGGAATGGTGTTTATAACCCGACCTCACCTACTCACACACATACAAAGAACACGCACAGATGTGTGCACACATGCACGCGAATGCACAAAATCGACCATGTATGCGACTAAAAACAAGGTTGCCAACGGGCGTAGATAATTTGGCGCAGCATGTCAACGGTGGAACTGACATCGAGGTCAACTTACTTCTCGTTAGCACGCTGAGGCTGACGGCTACGGCGACGAGGGACAGCACGATTCCAGAGACGCATCCGATGAGGCAGCACAGCTCGCTTTTACCCTCCCTGGCGAACAAAGGAGGAGACAGCACGATTTAGGCTTACTGCGAAAGTCTTCGACAGGTGAACCCTCAGAGTGGCTGACTTTATCACTCACCCGAGGTCTGGGTACCTCGTTCAATATATTGTTACTGGTGGCATGCGCCAGAGAAAGGAGAAATATGAAATACCAGCATTGCTCCATCACCTCCGAACAGCTTGAATACGCGTTTTGGGGATTTTCCGCCTAAACGAGGCCGCAGCAACCGAAGTTTAATGCAGTGTCAAAGCAAGAAAGCCACCGTAGAGGAGATGACCACAAAATAAGGCGGCAGGCAAGTTAATTTGTCGGCAATCTTAATATCATTGTCATTACCGAAACTGATTTGATGTAAATTCTTGTACTAACTGCAAAGCTATTCCGTGATTGTCGACGCGAATAAATCGCCTGCTTTTATCGGGATGTTGATTGCGCAATGGGAGAAGCAAAAACTTCTTCCTCCCGCAAAGCAAGGAACGATGATGCCGTATTGCAGGCATGGCGTTTTACGGAAAGCAATACGCCAACTGTGAGTACATGCACATATGCACAAACAGAAAGTACATGGGAATTATGAATTTTTGACTCTGGTCAAAGTGTATTACAGCTTAGGTCGTACGAAGAAGATTTGTGCATTGCCTGTGGCAGGAGTGAAGTGATGGCGCAGAGGTGAGCATCGTCCTGCAAAAATTGCGTGCTGCAGTCTTGAATTCTCATAACCAGTCAGAGTCAACGAAAGAGTTTAGCTTTGACGTCAGGATTCTGAGATCGTGCAGAAGATATATGCATAGTAATAGTGTACCGATCGGCGTGCGGTTCGGAACTATGGAACAACTACACTCAACTGCTAAATGAGCCGTTTGTTGAAGGTTCGCACAGGAGTTTGCAAAAGAAACGAGGTGAGTGAAGAAGAGGTTTGGGACTGGGGGCGCGCAAAGGAACCCCCCCCCCCCCCTCCCTCCATGCCGCTAAGCGGAGACACTGAAGTACACAGCGTTCAGCAGGTATACAAGGTTTCCTTAAAGTGTTTCGCATTACACCCTCCCAGAAGAAAACGCGACCACAGGAACGTGCTTAGCTGATCTACACAGGCACGCCGGTCACTGTACGCACTACGGAAAAGGCAGAAGTGAACTACGAAAAGAACGTCTTCGACGTTGCTAAGCAACGCTTTCATTCAGCTGACAATTTTTGAAAAGGTAACTTGCATCGTAGCATGGCGAAAGTGGCTTGATACACCTATGTGAAAGATTTCCAGTTGTTCCAGAAGACGTCAACTGCCGAGCCTATTCTTTCTAGTGTCGACAGTAACCCTTCGAAGCCTGAAACTGTTCAGTGAATCCCCGCTCGACATAAATGCAGAACATGTCACCGAGCTTAAAGGGGCACAAGAGGAATCTTCTATCGAGTTCACGCCTCTGACCGACTTCCCGTTAATCTAGCCATAAGGTATCATCACGGCGAGCCCGTTACATAGAGACAGTGCGCAGAGTAATTGACCGGAATGATGAATTCCAGTGGTTTCAATGCGCTACTAGCAGTAACCTAGGAATGGGTGGCTTACTCTTCGATACACCTTCAGAAATTGTGAACTTCAATTGGAGACTAATTGAGAATACGGAAGGGCTGTACAGGTAACGCTAGTTAAGAAGTATGCAGAGGTTCCCAAGGAGTTTTTCAACGATAGTGTTGACGGGCTACCTGCGCAAAGAGATTTCGAACGGGAGCAAGTTTGTGTGTCCTTTCTTACATGCTCACAGTGCGATGCTCCAATGGAGGCGAGCCTGTCAGCCTGCTGAAATACGAGACTGACAAAGAGGAGCTCACGCGAGAACACCAGAAGATGGAACTGGAAGCAGCTGAAAAGGTAATTGTTGGATCTCAGCGGCTGAAATAGCCAGTGACGGGAAGGAGTTCTCAAGAAGTGCTTTGGTTTGGGCAAGCTGGTTCATAGCTGACGTTGATTTTGATGACGGCAAGGGATAAAAATGCAAAAGTTTGCGCGAATAAACCTCAGTTGAAAGTTGGCGCCTGTCCATTTGGTTTCATGTTCCCTTTTGTCCTCGTTCCTTTCACGCCGTCCTCAGAATCAACGTCAACAGGAAGGAGTACTTAGACGACTTCGAAGAGCCCTGTCCTGCAGCCTTCCGTATGAAACTGCAAGAGCAGGAAGCCGTGACACTGAGCGTAACCGAAGCGCAGGACGCTGTAAAGAGTGTATAAAGAGAAGGCGCTACGAAAAAAAGTCCAAGTTAAGAACCCAGAGCTCGCCTCCGATGTCCCGAAACAGGCATGGGAAGTGTGTCCTGTAACGCGTCGAGCGCTTGTTCAGCGCGCACACTTGTTGAGGAAAGAGGGCCTTGTCGAGAACCCTGGAAAAGTGGCGGCTATCGTTTCACAAGCACAGCCAAGCACAGGAAGAAAGAAAGGTCACTGAACAGGAAAAGAATACGCTGGAAACTACTCAGTGAGTGTCACAGCTGTGGGTGCAGAACTGTGGGATGCAGCTATAAGCTTCCAGCTTCGAGCTAAGGTAGTTGTATGAAATGCATCCCACCTCAGACCGCGGAGCTTGTTGCAGATTCGCCCATTAATCTACAGGCAAACCAGGTGAAAGAAGAAGAGGCTTGGAACTGGTTGCGCGTGGAGGAGAGAGAGAGATTAAACTTTAATTGTTTAACGGAATAGCGTATGTGGTTTCCACAGTCCAGGATACCATTGGCCTGGGCTGTCTCCCGGGCCCTGGTGAGCAGGCTGCGCACGGAGGAGACTGAGCGCCATGTTGGAATATTGACAGTCGTGGGATCAGAGAATAAAATCCGTTGGAGGAAGCCTGCTGTTTGCCCTTCTTCGTTTACATCGTTAACAGCGGTGGTGGAAATGAGCGGCTCGAAAAATATTTGTTTGTTTTGTAGAACATATACTGAAGCGAATATGAATCTACTGAGCTCTGCAGGCGTACAACGGCAGGATGTGCAGCACCACCCTTTAGACATGCATGTTAATGAACTTACATGTTGAAGCCTTCGTCTGAAATAATAAAGAATGCATAAGATAGGTAATGTTATTTCCCACCTTGGGTGACAAGAAATGTGTGAGTCTGCGTTGCTTACCATGAGCACTTGCCATAACTCCCCATGTCGGCCCTGTAAGCGAACACATTTTTTTATTTCGCTCCAAATCGCAATATATTCACCGACTCTTAATAGCGATAGCACATATTTAAGAAATTCCTGCAGCTATAATTCCCAGTCGAAGAAAACTACAGAACTGCGTCAAAAATACGACAAAATATCCAGTAGTTCTGTCGTAACAATCACATTTTTCTGTAGTTCTGTAGTTTTTCTGTAGCATATTTCTGTTGACTGTAGTTCTGTAGCACTTTTCTGTTGTAACTACAGAAATTTCTGATGTTACGACAGAATGTTCTGTTGTCACAACAGGTTTCCCGTCAAAAACCGCCCAGAAATTGTGTCGTAACATCAGAAAATTTTCTGTAGTTTTTTTCCGACTGGGTTGTGTGAGCATTTCATGCCCAATATTTTTTTCTAGTTCGATTTTGATATTACATGCCCGATTAAATCTAACAACTCGAGTATCGTCGACAACGCGATGCAGACGGTCGTAATAGATTTGCCTGCAGACAAAGGCTGCTGTCGGACCTAATCACCAAATTTGATCTGTACAGAGAGTTTAGTTACTATGAAGCAACTCCTGGAGCTATGCAACATAGCTTCCTTTTTCTTTTCGACATTTGCAATACCTTTTGGATAAAGCCAGATCCTTGTGCCTTGCAGCGTTATGGCCAAAGCTGTGCTTGAGCCGTCTCTATTAATCATCACTAAGTATATGTTCATTATTCGTAAAAGCTTCCCTGCGGGAGGGAAAGCGACCAAAGTGCAGAAAAGAAAGTTCAGAAGTAATCTAAACAAGCGCAAATATTTCATGTCGCAGAGTATTTTTTCTGTTTTATCCATGTGTCGATAAGCAGGAAAGGTTGAAAAGCATGCTATCTCAATGTCTGCGTAGTAAATCTCTCTTAAGTGGAAGAATTTCCCTCAACTTACTATTCTTCAAGCGTATTGTGGAGAAAAATTCCTCCGGCAGGACCATCCCCTGTATAATGCTTCCTGAAAGAAAGGTTATTGTTAACGAGGTAAATGGAAATAGGTTAAGGTTGTAGGCGATAGCGAATACAGTTGTTAACTAGATGTCTATATTCTCAGTCTGCTGCTGCGATCATGTGATCACCATTCGAGGAACATTCGTACTTCACTGAGACACAACAAACCATTTTGTCTCTTAAACACCTCAAAAACGCGTCGCCTTCTCGCCACAGAAAAATAGCATCAAAAAGTGAGCGAACGCAACATACGCAAGTAAAAAAAAAAAAGAGATTCACAGCTTTACAACACCAATTCCTGAGATAATCTGCGTTTTTGGAATTGAAGCTCGTGTTTTAATTACTCGAAACAAATTTAAGAACTTGCAGTGCCCTACTTTATTATGAGTGGCAAATGAACGTCCACATTGTCAATTAATAAAAATGGCTCAGGTTTATCACTACTTAAACCTGGCTGTAATGAGCGGAACCGCCCGCTACGGCAGCTTAGTGGCTAAGATGCACAGTACCTGGTTTTTAACCCGACCGGTTCTTATGAGCTCTGTTTGGATGTTTGTTCTTTGCTAGTGGGAAAGCATTACACGCGGTCTACCTAAATTACCACCAAAACGAACAAGACCTTCTTTGACAATGGGAAATCTTAAAATCTCTCTTTCCCTCACTCAGAGGCTTAAGGGGAAGGGGAGGTGTGGGCTTGTGAAGAAAATACTATCCCCAGTGAGAGATTTTCAGAAAAGAAGACAAGGATAAGCCTCGTGAAATGCTCAGGATTGTGCGCCACACCCGGTGAACTCTGCAGTTGCAGGCCGGAGATTAGATTCCCCCAATAGATGGTTACCTATGTGCACTACGATAACACACACACGCGCGCGCGCGCACACACACACACACACACACACACACACACACACACACAT
>JAJIZL010019115.1:781579-803071 GCA_023969395.1 Amblyomma maculatum | reverse complement strand
ACACACACACACACACACACACACACATCTACTGTAAAATAGAAAGTTGTTTATTCAAAAACTGTTCTAAAGTATATCTCTGAATAAACTCCTCAAAAATAGGCTGTGTTATTTGATTCCAAACCTCCCTACATTGTCTTCAATCGATCTTGAGCCATGGCTGACGTCAGCAACTCATAGCGAAAGTTCAACATCTGCACGACCACGCATTACAAGACGGTCACGAAATCATTACCAGTGGATACCAGGTCATAGTGGAATTGTTGGCAACGGCTTAGCTGACGATGCTGCTCGATCGGCTTACGATACAGCCAATATTATCGAGATAACATTGACAAGTGGCGACGCAGCAAGACACCATTGACTGATTGCCCGAAACGTGACTAGGCAATCATGGTCTGATTGCCCGAAACGTGACTAGGCAATCATGGTCTACGCCTGGAGGCTGGACGTCCCGCTCGCTCCCCTTTAATCATTTACTTCAACTGCAGATACCATTCGGCCTCCGACGCTGTAATGTACAATGTTGTGTCGCCTGTAGCTAGGAGTGGCGTTTACAAACGCCTATTCCCATCTCATCAGAATGGCAGACTCTCCAATGTGTGAGCAGTTCGATTGTGTTGAAACAATTGCTCACATACTTTGTGACTGCCCTCAATTTGAGCGTGAGCCTGCTTTCCTGGCTGCTATATTCCTCCGCTTGGGATCTCGCTCTCTTATACAAGCTAAGAATCTTGGTCCTAGGATGACACCTTCATCAGAAAGGAAAGCAGTGAAAGCACTCCTAAAGCTTTTAGAGGACTCGGGGTTGAGTTTTAGACTTTAAGTGTACGCTCACTATCTCTTTTTTCTATAGATCTCTAGACACGTGACACTACTTTGCTTGGCGCTATTTCTTTCCCTTTTCTCCCTTTGTTCCCCTCTGCCGGGCATCGCCTAGTTAACCTCTATGCATTTCTATTCTACTGTCTCTCTTTGTGTCTATTAAAAGCACTTCACTTCTCATGGCCGGCCTGGTTATACATACCCAGAATGTTTCACTCTTAAATTTTGAAACGTGAGCCTGTTTTGAAGTGCGGCGTTGCTGGACATTGTGCCTTCTAAGCGCTGCTCCACGGCTGCTCTACGTCATAGCCAAACATTAACCGGCCTACCAGAGCCTGCATACCCTCAGTAGTACTAGCATGCGGTCTATTCGATTAGATGAACCTGATGAATTCTGGCGCTGCATAGTCACAAACAAACACACACAAGAGATCGCAGCAAGACGTTCACACCGGTGAATCGCACACTACCAACCACAAGAAGATAAGCGCAATTTGCCATTATTTTTGTTTTATTTGTTCCTTCAGAATTTTTTTCTTAATTTTTTCAGTTTTCTTCTTCGTTTATTTATTGTACCGTTACGTCATTTTTGCCATGTTTCCCTAATCTTCTTCATACGACAAATAATGGCCAGTTGGTAGTGTGCGCTTCACCGGCGTGAACGTCTTACTATAATCTGTTGGTTGTATTTGTGTTTATGAGTCTAGGGTTGTGGAAATCTTAAAAATGGTACTGATGATGATATTGATTCTGGCCTGCTTCTTAAAACATGCGGTCGAGTTAACGATTGTCTGGCCGAAAAAGGGAAAAGGACAATCGAGGAATATCGTAGAAGGTAGTTTGGACAGAAGAAAAAATTCAACAATTGATCGATATATTTGACGCTAAGCATTGAGCTGTAATACGTCGCTTACTTGCATTGTAGTCAGCGAATGCAGAATTTATCTGATAATACAGTGAATGCCTTGATATGAAATAAACTTGCCTCAGAGAAATGCTCCAGATAGATAGCTGAGCTTAATGAGAGGAATGGCAGAGTGGTTGGCCAGAAAGACTGAGATCTGGGTGCTGCTTTGTGCCGGGGAATGAAAGGAAGGCGGTAGGGAAGAACACTCACGTGGTGCGAAAAGAGATATTCCCAGTCCAGATTGAACGTCAGCCTTAGCTCATGCATTCTGAATAAAATCACAAACCAAAATCAGTCGATTTTCAGAGGCCTTTCTCTCGCTCAAACGATGAAGTTGATTCTGCGTTCTTCATTAGTCCTCGTGTTTTCTCTATTAGATTTATTTAGCTCTTTGCATTTTTTAAGTGCGACTCAAAGTATTTATGTAGTAGCTGCTTCACTTCCGCTTGGTTGCTTTCAAGTTCACGCTCATTACCCACGCGTTAAAAAATAATTAAGAGGCACTTTAGCGACTAAAGTAGTGAAAGGTGAAAACCTGAGTGCCGTATTCTGCTAGGCAACTGGCACTAATAAGTAATTGAGTAATTATTTAATTGGTTTTAGAAGGCAATATATTAATCACTTATTTATTATTGATTATTTAATGAATTGTTTAATCAGTCGACAGATAGTACTTAAATACTTAGTCATTAATTAGTGATTGATCATTGATTGGCAGATAGCAGGCACGCATTCGCGCATACTGTGGTGATGCTCTGTAATTGGTCGAGACCTCTATGACGTCTCTCCGCCCCGGCCAATCAGAGCCACCGCAAAAGCGGCCACGACAGCGTGAGCCATTAAAGGCTTTCGCCTTAAAAGTAGCTGCCAGCAACTGCAACGAAATACCGGAAACGGTGCGCACAAATACATTTTCCAGGACACCCTGTAAGTTCAATGCAGTTCATATTTTGACGTCCGACGTCCGACGGTGCACAATATGGGTGGAGACGAGGAAACGATATTCTCGAGCTGTTCGCGCCGTGTACGTCTATGAGGATCGCAACAACCATAGCAGTGCTGCATGCACCTTTCAGCAAGCGACGGCCTTTCTTGGCGTCATTGCTTGATCAGCACCAGTGACGGACTTCTTTGGTCAACTTTCGTTCACACGACTGCCGAGTCGGTTGTTCAATATAATTGACTGCGTCAGCAGTGACATCGGCTCTGTCTTTTCCTTGTCGGTCTGCTATAAAAAAAAGCGGCACAGTTGGAGGCTTTACTCCTATTATCAGCTTGACTCTGTTTATTCCCCTTGCTAATCATAATGAGCTCGCGCTTAAAGAAAAACCGCGATTAAGCTGGAAACGTCTCCGGGTTTGCGACTAAAACCGCCACGATTGCTGCTAGGTTCACGAGTCTAATGTTGACCAGCAATGGTGGGCACAGGAATGTGCTGTTGTGTGTTTGCTGTCAAGACAATAAAGAAATAAGCCAGGCGAGGCATGCAGGTTATAAAAACACTCAGCTAGATTTAGAGCTCAGAGCTCTAAATATTCCTCAGTGCCGCTGAGAAAAAAATTCGCATCAGATAAGAAAGCCTTAAAAATGTTTTTTGTTCTCCCACTGCATAGCATTTTCTAGCATTACCATTACTGTATCTCAATTTTGCTTTACATAATTTTTAAAAATAATACATTAGTTTATTTACCCTTCAGATACATACTGCAGAGATAGTCCCCTAGCGAAAAGTTAGTTAAGCAGCTTGATAGTGTCTGGGGCCCTCCAAACAAACGATACCCATCGTAGAAGAAAAAAAAAAAAAGCAGTGCGGATGCAGTGGACCATGCCATAACTGTACGCAGTTTTCAGTAAATAATGTTTGACAAACGAGCCTGTAAAAGTTTTTACTGAAAGCCTCTTTGTCATAAAATGAATATGGCGAAAAAAAGTTTAAGGTATTAAAGGAACATCAGGCGCTTGTCCATGTCAACTGAAGAAAAGTCGGAATATGGCCCGGATATCTAAATAACTGATGTGATTTGCAAAAACCTCAAATGACATAGTAGACTGTTACAATATCCGATGATTGACAAAATGAACTGTATTTAAGTTAGACTCCGAGATTGTGAATAGTTGCTGCTTTGCCTGGGGGGGGGGGGGGGGGGGGGCTAACGAAATGATTGAATGAAGCACAACTCATCCGCTTAGTGATGCAGATTACCGCGTCTACTTCCCCGACAGATTCAAGGGCAACATTCGGAGATGTGCTCCTAAACGTTTAAAGCAGAATAATAAGAAAAAATGACAGAAAGCCCAGCATGCTAAAGAATTCTTCCTGGCCATCGAACTGCAAAGATGACGGCTGGTGCATGGAGGAACGATGCATTGTGTCCTTGCGTTACCTGAAATATCCTTGAATGAGATGCCATTCAGTTCTGCGGAGTGTGAAGTTAGGTAGCTGGGCTTGTAACAGACTTATAGGAATGCTGACCATGATAGGTTGCACCCAATGTTTAGATCACATACAGACCACATAATGAACAGACCAGTACTAAACTTATGTAACATAATGTTACATATAATGTTACATAATGTAACATATAATGTTACATAATGTAACATATTATGGAACATAACTGTTTTGCGAAGACGAAACCTTTCATACGCTATTTGCTTTCATTTCTGACCTACGGTACATTCAACCTCATCAAAATAGAACTTTTCATACATTAGATTGTTTTGAAGCTTTTGCGTTCCACCCTACACCATACAATACAAGAAAGACATCATCTATTGAATTGTGAGTGGGAGGAGGAGAAGAAGCACAGAGGGCTTTTCCGATGCTTCTTCCCGCGCATAAATCCACTCAGGTGACCAGCTGCAGGCAGGCGTCTTCGTCGGCGTCCGTTTTGAAGCTGGTCCTGAAGAACTCCACAATTTTCCGCAGGGCTCGCAGCCTCGAGAAGTTCCCGTACTTGTTCATGGAGGCGCAAGTGTTGAAAAAGTCGTCGTAGCCAACGTCGAACGCTGAGATGCCGAATCGCTGCTCCGGCTGCTCTCCTTGAACTCTGCACAGCTGTAAAAAAATAAATAAACAAATAAATATATATATATTTTCCTTTCAAGAAATAAAACTCATGTCATAAAATTAGTACCCGTCATTCTCCTCAACAGTGCTATCGACATTGCTGTCGCAAATGTCGAAAACAATAACTTGCCACTAGCTGAATTGAGTTCAGGGACAAAACGACTAAACAGTGACTTCTGTCACTTGTTTTGTGGCCTCCACGCCAAAGTTATAAACAATATTCATGCAATAGAAAATCTCTGACGAACATGACTGTCGGAGACCTCACCACTCATTTAATTTTTTTTTTTGCCTTTTCCAGAGCACTGCACTCTGCTGTCGTGCGTTGGGATGTAGGTCGTCACTTCTGTGAGAATGATTTGAAGGCATTGAAAGTAGGAACCAGGAATAGGTCAAGGAACATTCCTCCATATTCGGATTAACGCTTGTATTAACTGAATTACCTTCACATCTTAGAGAACATCCGTAGCTATCAATATTGCTTAGTAGACCAATTGCAAATCGTGCAAGCAAGCTTAACTATGCGGCAAAATGTTTGAACGATTAGGTGGAACATAGACTTAGAACAATAATTAGCTGCCAGGTAGGCTCACGCGTGACATACGCACCCACAGACCATTGCGCAATAAAAACATTCCGGGCATCCTTGAGGCCGGAATAAAGTGATTTAGGTACAGCGCTGAAACCAAGGGGCGCGGAGGAATGCCCACAGGCCAGGCACGTCGCGCGAACGTTTGCTCGCCAAGCGATGAGAAGTGCTGCTCATGACTAGCGTTAAATTCCGAGCAAGCGCCCCCATCTCCGCAAGTTGGTCCCCCTTCCCCCCTCCCCCTTCCTCTCTCCTGCGCCGCACCCTCCCGCCTCTATCCTTGGTATGCGCCTCACACAGCCAGCCCCATCCAGTAGCAGAATCCAATCACATCTCAAATCTAAGAAATACCACCCACAAAAATGCACTCCTTAGGGCTATGTAGGACAAATAGTGCTGCTTAGATATGATAACAATTTAAATCATATGCACGAGTTAATTTTTTTTTTGGCGGAAAATTTTGTCGTCGTCTCAAATTTCGCTCCTGTTCCGGGAAACTGCCCCCTCCACTTTTCTGATAATTTCGGAGTTTCAAAGGGGGACGCTTGCTTGGAATTTCACGGTATGTCTTCAAGGTGCGCCGTCATTGTGGAGATACTTCTGCTGCACACGAAGCAGACTTGTAGGTTTTGCAACTGCCCTTTTAAAAAATCTCCCGGCGTGCCTGTCAATGACGGGACAACGTTCAGAGTATGAAAAAACAAAAACAAACGAAGCAGCCGATGATTTCGATAGATTTCTTATGATGCCTTCGAATAGCCGCGTCTTTCTCGGAGTTTATCAGGCTGCTAAGGCGATATTAAAACACACTTTATTTTGCTCCATCCTGTGGGATTGGTTAAGACGCCGTTTCGTGTATGCTATTTAATTTTAAGGCGAAATCCTTTAATGGTTCATGCTGTCAGGGACAAAATGTGTCCCGCTTTTGCGGCGACTCTGATTGGCCGAGGTGGGATGACGCCATGGAGATCTCGACCAATCACAGAGCACCACCACAGTATGCGCGATGCTTGTATTTTATGACAATATGTCAAGCAATGATCATTGATCAATTACGAATTACTAATTTCTTTTTTTACCAATTGACGACCGGTTTTTAATTCAATATTTATCTAATTAATGCCTAATTGATATACAATTCACTAATGACTAATGATTTTTTATTTACAATTAGTGCCAGTTGCGTAGCAGAATACAGAACTAAGGCTTTCGCCTTTATTTTTATTATTTATTATTTACAGTACACCCTGCAGCGCCGAAGCATTATAGCAGGGGAGTGGGTACAACGTTAAAGTGACAAAAAAAATCACATGAGAGAAAGAACAAAAAAAGCGGGGGGGGGGGGTAGACAAAGGAGTAATGAATTAAAAAGAAATACAAGAGGAACAACAGTGCATTCGGTCAACAATAATAGTTTGAAGGAACAGTAAAATCACAAATCATTGATTAGCCGTAAAAATACATCTCGGTCTGCACTCACATCAGCTGGCAACCTGTTCCATTCAGAAATAGTACGTGGAAAAAATGAGTACTTTTTGTAGTTAGTTTTACACGCCATTTCTCGTATTTTAAAACTGTGGTCTGTCCTGTTAGAAATATAGTGGGCTGTTTTGAGGTACTTTTCCTTATCAATGCCTGTTGTGTCGGTGTATATTGAGTACAGAAGTTTGAGCCTTTGCTTCTGGCGCCTTATCTGTAGTGGTTCGAGTTCTATGTGTTTCTTTATCTGTGTTATGCTGGCATGTCTGGAATATTGCCTTGATATAAATCTGGCTGCGCGGTTTTGTATACCTTCTAATTTATCAATCAGGTACCGCTGATGCGGATCCCATACTGCAGACGCATATTCCAGTTGAGGCCTTACCAGTGACTTGTAGGCAGTACTTTTAAGAATCTGAGGAGCAGTTCCAAGGGTCCGTATGAGCAGGTTGAGCATTTTCCCAGCTTTTTTGACGGTCATATCAATATGATTTGCAAAGGACAGATCAGCAGTTAGCAGGACTCCTAGATATTTAACTTCTTTTGCCGTGCTGAGAGTGGTATCACCTAGTTTGTAGGTAGGTTCATTAGGAATCCTAGACTTAGTAAATGTTACCTGGTAACATTTGTTGGTGTTCAGGCCAAGTTGCCAGGTTTGGCACCAGGAGGCTATGCTGTTCAGGTCCTGCTGCAGGGCATCTACATCTTGTACATTTCGGATTGGTCTATAAACAACGCAATCATCTGCGAATAATCTTATTTGTGAAGATATGTTTGAAGGGATATCATTGATATAGATTAGGAAGAGTAGCGGTCCCAGCACCGAGCCCTGCGGCACTCCCGAAGTAACTTCAACAAAGCTAGAATTTTCGCCTCCAATTACCACGCATTGCATTCTGTCGCTCAGGTAGTCTTCGATTACTTTCACAACTTTATCATCCAGGTTAAGAGTTCTCATTTTGTACTTTAGTAGTTCATGTGAGACGGAATCAAATGCTTTGCGATAGTCGAGAAAAACTGCATCGGTACGGAACCTTTTTTCAGCAGTATCCGCTAGCTCATGAAAAAGTTCAACCAGCTGAGTGGTGCAGGACACGCCTTTGCGGAAACCATGCTGGTTGGGAAAGAAAAAGCTGCTTTGTTCTAAGTGTCTAATTATATTGCTGTATAGTAAGTGCTCGAACACTTTACAACATACGGAGCACAGTGAGATTGGTCTATAGTTGTTCACAGAAAATTTGGAACCGCTTTTAAAAACTGGTACGACATAAGCTTTTTTCCAGTCTTTGGGTATTAGGCTGCATTCGAGTGTTTTGCGAAAAATTACTTGTAAGTACTGAGATATACTGAAAGAACAGGCTTTGAGTACTCTAGGAGAGATTCCATCTGGACCAGTTGCTTTGGTTTCGTCAATGGAGTTTAGGCACTTCCTGATACCCTCAACTGTGATTGTTATTGAAGGCATTACGTTTTGCACTCTAGAAGTAGTGCCGGGAAAAGTATCTATTTTGTTCTTTTTTAGAAATACTGATTTAAAGATTCGCTACTTTAGTCGCTAAAGTCCATCATAATTTTTGTTTCAGTTCTCAGTAATCCACACCTCCCACAGTCAACACTATTAGTTTCTACAATCAGTGAGCTCCAGTCATGACTAATGAGAGATTTTGAAATTATTTCTGTCAAAAGATGCTCAGAGAGATCTGATGATCCCACCTTTTTGCAGAAGCCCTCTTCGTTGTCGAAGGCCAACACCCGCTTCTCCGTGGAGTGGCGAGCAAGAACAGCACCTTGCTCCTCGCTGTAGGTGATCTGCTGCTCGATGTTTGGGTCGTGGCAGATCTGGCGAGAAAAAAAAAAAAACCAAAGCAAGAAGTTGATGAGCATATTGGCGGCCTCTCTACGTTTGCGTACACTACGTGCGCTCGCCTGTCTTTGGAACCCACGGCCTTTTTGAAGGCTATAAAAAAAAAGCCATGCAAAAGGTATCCGACGGAAAATCTTGCCTGAGTGGGGTTTTCCTTAGTACAGGTCAAAACTCTTCAAATCGTTATGGTGATTTGGAAAGGACGAATTATGGTTAGAAAGCAATTTGTGATTAATGAATATAATTATAGCCTGCGTACGAAACAGGGTAGCCAATGACCAATGAGGACCTGCTTGTATTTTATTTACCAGCTCTGGCTTTTAATGAGACAGCCGTCACACCATCGCCACAGCGAAGCCAAAAAAAAAAAATCTATTGTATTTCGCTAGTTGCCAAAGCAGCTGCAACGCCTATGCTAAGCCTAACCTAACCAAGAGTGATACGACGCTCCAAAGAAGACTGCGTAGAATAAACTAATAAAATGTTGAAATACTAGTACAGTTTCATAATATAATTTTTGGGAAGTTAAAGCCTAATACGTGCAACAAATACTGGATATTTTGTCATACGCTGTGCCAGTCTCTCTCAATAGTAATCTGTCAAGCAAAACCAGTCGAACTGTGCTTTTGCGCGTCTTCATCGGTTTAGGCCGAAATAAACTGCGGCTGATGTTATTTTAAACATCGTTTGAAGCCTAAACGAAACACGCAGAATATAGTGCGAACAAAATGAAAAACATTTGAGGGGTTCAACGTTGGTTAAATTAATGTGGAGTGAAAGCTTTGGCTGCGGGCTACTGAGCGTTGCATTGAACCCAACCAGCGTTCCGCTGAACGCATCAAAGTTGCCCGAATTTGTACGCAGAATCCTCTCTCATGCTACAGTGGCCTATTCTAGCCACTGTACTCATGCCTAGCGCACGCGATGCAAGCAGACGCTTTCCTGCTACCCTTGGTCAGCTCCACTTGGCCACTTGGTCAGCATTGCCGAAAATACCATTCGCCTCCTCTCCGCGCAGGCGCGCGCACTGCTGCGATGCCGCTGCTCTCCTCCTCCTTTCTGTAACGAGCGCAGCCTCCTGCTCCATTCCCTTTGCTTCCAGCGTCTCTGCTGTCTACCCGTATAGACCAACACCGATCTGTGACGTAAGCACGATGCGGTGGCGCTCCTATCTCCAGCGTGGTCCGACTGGGGGTGAAAAATAGGCTTAGCGCCCATAGGAATAGATGGAAGCGAAATACTCCAAAGCAGTTTTCTAATTTCACAGGTCATCTGTGATGTTGTTATTCGGTACAGAAAAACCATGAACATCCTGGAACAGATCACGAAAGTATGAAATCTCGTTAAGGAGGCTAAATATTTTTAAAACACCGCGAAACGTATGCGGGTGCGAGTTGGGAGGGCGACCCTTAGAAACACATGTAAACACAACATACCGCAACATTTTACTCAGTTCAGCAGCGTTGAACCCTTCTCATTTTTTGGTGAACGTCTTGTATCACGCCCAGACATCATGTTGCATGGCATACAACATTCCCTTGCAAGTGCTGCAAGTCTGGCTACTTGCGGGACCGTTCACAGCACGATAAACTGACCGCGCACAATTACAGACAGCAATGCACCACCGGCGCTGTCGCTAGCAGACACTATCAGACGCTCCGGAGCTGGAGGCGGCCGCGGTGGGTATCGCCAGCTGCGCTGTCGTCTGCTGCAATGCGCGAATCTCGTTCGGTTCATATTGTCATATGGCGTTTGACAACTGCTTTTTAAATGTAATTCTGTCTAGCACGTATCACTGGAGCGACAGTATTATCAAGATTATTTACCCTATGCGGCAGCATATCAGACTGTAAGCAAAGCTGCGCGATTCCCTACACCCAGCTTGCCTCTTGGCGGTGTCTGGATTCATAACACAGGTTATTCGGGGAGTTTTAAAAGTAGACTGCCTCCGTAACGTACCATACTTTATCACACACTTCTTCAAAGCGCTGGTCAACGTTTAACGACCGGCCAACACTTCTGATGCTCTGCGAAATGAGAAAAATGTTCCGGTAAGTTCTGTTTACATGTATTTCTACGGGTCGCCCTCCCAACTAGCACCCCCCTACGTTTCGCGGTGTTTTAAAAATACTTCGCCTCGGTAATGAGATTTCATACTTTCACTATCTGTTCTAGGATGTTCATGGTTGCTCTGTACCGAATAACGTCATCATAGGCGCTCTCTGAAATGAGAAAACTGAAATGAAACATTTCGGTTTCATGTATTTCTATGGGCGCTAAGCCTATTTTTCACCCCCAGTCGGCTGCGGCGCGGTGAGCGCCCCCTTTGTTTGTAAACACGGTGTTGGTCTATATTTTATAACTCCTCGTATCACGTCATTATCGAACGGTGCGACGCGCTGCGGAGCATACGGCATACGGCCGCTGTGCCACACCGACGTCACGAACTCCTGGCCCAGCTCTCCGTCTATACCACGTGACCGTTGCTAGGCAACGGCACGACGCGCCGCGGAGCATACGGCATACGGCCGCCGTGCCACACCGATGTCACGAACTCCTGGCCCATCTCTCCGTCTATACCACGTGACAGTTGCTAGGCAACGGCACGACGCGCCGCGGAGCATACGGCCAAGGAGGCTACGGCCGGCGTGCCACACCGACGGCGCGAACTCCTGGCCCAGCTATCGGGCTATACTACGTGGCAGTTGCTAGGCAACGGCGAGACGCGCCCCGTGTGGCTAATTCTGAGCCACACTACCTTTTACAAATGACAGTTCAGTTACGCACGAGCACATGATAGGTTTCGTGGCCCTATTCGTGATGTCTTAAGTTGGTTTGTGGTTTGTGGTTCGTGGGGTTTAACGTCCCAAAGCGACTCAGACTATGAGAGACGCCGTAGTGGAAAACTCAGGAAATTTCGACCACCTGGGGTTCTTTAACATGCACTGACATCGCACAGTACACGTGCGCCTTGCTTTTCGCCTCCATCGAAAAGCGGCCGCCGAGGCCGGGATTCGATCCCGCGTCCTTGGGAACAGTAGTCAAGCGCCGTAACCACTGCGCCACCCTGGCGGGGTATTGGGAGAAGCCGGTTTTCGGTTACGATTTTCCCGTTTTCGCGACTCTTGTAAAATACTTCTGCTTGGCATTTCGAGATTCTTTTTGTACTGGAGGGAAGAGAAGTAAGGAATTTGATGTGATTATGAAGTAAAAATGGGAGCTTATTCTTTAAGGACAGGATGCGAGGTGCCATTGATGGCTTCCATTTGCGGATTCCCCTTTTTAATCCTCGTTGCCATTGCCTATACCTTACCTAAAACTACTGTCTCAATCATTGTCTAAGGCATACATTCATATATCATATATATTAGAACACATCTGTAAGTTAATACATATTTTAAACCAACATCCGACGTAGATATATACACGCCCGATTAAACCAAGTCATAGGAATGAGGCTGCGTGACCTGATAGTGGCGTGTCTGATTCGGCATCCAATGACCCATGAGGATCTATCCCCATCTGAAGGGTGCTACTCTAGCTGGAAGCTCCTGCATTGCTATGAGGTCCCGTGAAGTTCGCAACCTCCCATCTCGTCAGTGCCCGGTCAGTCACCTGCCAAATACCAGCTACCAGAGCCATTCTTGTGATTGCTTGCTTAGAAAGCTGACAATGCTGGACGTTCTGGCGAATGAGACCTTTACCGCTATCACGTTAAATGTTCATGTATAGGTGGAATCTTCCTTCCAAGAACCGCAGGTGCTGGCAATCTCCAGATACGCTATGATGTCCCTACTAACCCGAGTCGTTTTGGGACGTTAAACCCTATAGAGTTTAATTCATATAATTTAAAGTACTGTTATATACAGCGTAGTGTAGTCATATATAATTCAAGTACTGCCATCCTAAAGGGACGATGAGAAAAAGAGAGCCTTACTTCTGTATAACTCCCGAATGATTTTGTGCTCGGGTTGTAGGCGCATCTCTCGAGGAACCCCACAGAGTTTTTGGCAGGAGTCGTCCAGCGGCCCTTCATGGTCACTGAGACCGTCCATAGTGTCTGCTTGTTCTGATTGAACAACCTTGATAGTTTCCGGATACTGTCGACTGCCATCGTCTGGAACGCGTGCGCAGAGGCCCGTCAGCGATTGGGCGATAATTATCTCGATTTCGGTCTTTATAAGGGTGACTCGTGGTGAAGCAATGAAATATTGAATAATGCTTCTAACTGCCCTATCAAGGGGAAAGTCTTCCTTGGTACATGGTCAAAATCTCGCGCGCGCGACATCTGTTCGCGAGATGTGTTCTCCTTGTCTAGCGTTCTTGCCACCTACAAGCCCACACTTGAAAGCGCGCAAGAAACACCACGTGACGTGACATGAGTGACGATGTAGCGTTCAAACTCACACCTGCCGGAGAAAGTGCGACGCATACTTCGCCTTTTTTTGCCTGTAAACCAATAATAATTTTATGTAGCATTGTAACGAAAGCACGCCAAGGAAAGGAAACTTCCACTTTGCGACACGGGCCCCGGCCTTGCTAGCAAAAGCTCTGCAAGGAGCACGATGTACCGGGTACAGAAGCAAATCTTACGCTTTCGCATTTCTCCAGTGAAGATTCTGCAGTGCTCTCTGAAATTTTGTTTCACACTTATGCATCAGCCAGGGAATGCATTACAGATTCCGCACACACGGGTTGCTACAGCCGTTGCAACGCTGGTTCCTAAGTGCCTAAGTATTCTGCGAAGGTCCTGTTTCTCTTTCACGAAGTACATTTCTTGAGCAATGATTTACACTTATTAACTCAGGTTAAATTCATTCACCATACTATTAACTTCATCAAGTTCTCCCGTTAAGAGTACGGATTGGCAAAGATATCTTGCTGAACTGAGACATGACTCTGCAACCTATTCTACAACTGCTCACTATTACTTGTGGTAATTACAATGACACTTCTGTTAACTTAAGGCTAGGTGAGCACAAGGTAAATGCAACTGCGCCTTGTGACGTCATAAATTCGCATTCGATTTCGAACAGCGCGAACACAAACAAGCTCAGAAGTAGAGCAGACCGACAATCTAACCAACTAACGAGCCAAAACATTTTAACGGAGTAAGTTAGCAAGGTCACGTCTACGTATGTAGTAAGACGCAACCAAACGTGCGCGTAAATGGTTTCTTCCATCATGGAAATCGATGTTTTCTCACAATTTCGTATTTTTTCCCCGCTATGGCCGTTTGAACGTCTGGTCTCTCCGCCTTACTGTGCACTCTGAAAGGGAGTAATAGCGGTACGCAGAAAGCATGGGCAAAACGTTCAGACGTCGTATTCCCACCAGGTCGTGTAAGTAGCTGTCGAGTGCCTCCTTAGGCCTGGTCACCACCATGGGAGGCAAGATACGGCACTCTTTGACCATGTTGTCACCGTAATAGTAGTGGCCTTGAGCGATGAGAAGATCTGGTTGGTAGCGGTTCCTGCGAGGACGCATATTTGTATGGCGCTACCTAGTGATTAAAGCACTACCTTTCAGGCATTAGATCCTTCACTGTGCGGCAATGACCAATAATATGCCTTAAAATTCCCCAACACATATCCCAGGGAAAAAAGAACTGTCCACGTCTGTGCAAAAGCATCCGTACTTCTAAAGCGGTCACAACCTGGTCCCACCACAGGGCTCGATAAAAGCTTCGCTCGCGTATAAAATCAGCAAGGAAGTTTGATTGATTTCTCTAATCCAACCACATTGGACTATTTTCTCGATAATTGACGGCATGATTGGGGAAAGTAGCTCAATGAAATGCTAATAGTAAAACGGAAATGAGATAAAAAGCGGAGAAGTGTGCCCACTGATATATCTGCCTTCCTAATGTGCACGCCGTTAGGTGCGCTGCATTCGAAAATGGTGTAGCGATTACAGCTAGCATCCGATATATTCTCCATGCAGCCTTGTAGCAGCATCCAACAAAACTTCACTGCTGCTGTGTATAAGGTATGTACAGAGGTAGTCAAATGTTCCCTGGCCGCATGTTCTGCTTCTGGTCGGCATATTCTGGCACTCGAGATCCCATTAAAGTAATCAATTATCTCGGAGATTAGAATAATGCTTCTTGTACCCTGCACAGATATTTTGAGACTTGGGACTGTCGTAGCTGCCTAATTATACTGATAAAAAGAAGACTGTGTAGCCTGGAAACTTTTGACTGCCCCTTTACGTGCATGCTTCTCACCCGGCTGCATGATTTCTCTCTCTCTCTCTCAAAAACGTTTAGTTCTCACAGTAAAATATCTGTGCAGTTATTACAGTGAAGAGCGCAGTGGCCCGAATCGATACAAGTCATTTCGTGCATACATTAGCAAGCGGACTGAGACGTTCCTGCCTACGGGTATTTGCGTTTTTTGCCCAGTTCAACTTACTTGAAAATCAATTCGTATTGGTCTTCCAGGGTGTAGTTGAAAAGAACTAGTGCGAAGAAAATGAAAGAAGGGTGTCCGGCAGCCCTCGGGGTCTCGGCATGGATGTCGATTTCCTGAAAAAAAAAAAAAAACCCGGCTGTCGTACTCCTGGGCCCGTATTCCGAGTTTGCGTCGTTATCGAAATGTCGCTACCTCACGTGACCTCGAGTCATCTGATTGGTGGAAACGCCGGAACCGGGTGTTGCCACTACGGAACCGGAAGAGGTGTTAACATCATGTTCCGGCGTTTCGACCAATCAGATGACTCGAGGTCGCGCAAAATAGTGACACTTCGAGAACTGTGCAAACTCGGAATACGGGCCCTGGAGGGCATAACAAGGTTACGACGGAAAATCATAATTATTCCTGCGCAGTATCTAAATCGCATGCAGTGGGTATCAAATCCGAACAAAAGCCGAATCCAGCGGTTCTGACAAAGATTATGCTATAAACGGTGCGTTCCACAAAGCCCTGTGCTCATTCACGAAGAAAGAAATTATAGAGGATTAGGTTTCAGCAAACAAAAAAAAAAGCTTTCTTTTATCGGTAATACCTTAAATGCAGAATTTCGAGTATTGTGCTCCAATCCAAAAACATGCTGAAAACTCCATTTTGCAGGCTCGAAAAGGAGAACAGTAGAGATGTCGCGACGAAGCCTCCTATACTAGGTTTTAAAAACAATCGTTCTGAGGCGTGAAGGTGAATTTTATGGAAGCAGCAATGTTAATGTTGATGGACATTAAGACATGCAAATCGCGTTATCTACTGAGTTAGTAATCTAATTAGGTTACTAAACAACATGGGAACACTTGATTGGCTTGGTTTGTGGGGTTTAATGTCCCAAAATGACTCAGGCTTTGAGAGGCGCCGTAGTGGAGGGCTCCAGAAATATAGACCACTTGTGGTTTTTAACGTGCACTGACATCGCACAGCACACGGGCGCCTTGCTTTTCACCTCCGTCGAAAAGCAGCCGCTGAGGCTGGGTTTCGATACCGCCTCAGAAAAGCTAGTACGCAAGCTTTGATGTCGGCACGTTTGAGAAGCTCTGCTTGTAACAATAAAGCACTCAGTTTCTTGAATTCCCGGTAATATAGGAAATGTACCTTCAGATTCTCTATCGCTTTGGCGTGACAAATATTTCGAGAAAATAAATACTAAAAATTTTGGGTTGGTTTGAGGAGTTTAACATCCCAAAGCCACCCAGGCTATTAGACGCCGTAGTCTAGTGCTCCGGAAATTTGGACCACCTGGTGTTCTTAAACGTGCACTGACATCGCACAGCACACAGGCGCCCTGCTTTTCGCCTGCATTAGAAAGCGGCCGCCGAGGCCGAGATTCGATCCCGCCTCCTTGGGAACAGTAGTCGAGCGCCGTAACCACTGCGCCTCCCCGGCGGGGTGGCAAAAGTTTTGTTCAACCCCCTCTAGCTTCACCTAAGCGCATGGCAAAGTAGGGTTATGCTCTGCTTGCGGATCAGCATTGCGCACATTCACTTTCATACTTGCCTAATAGCTGAAGCCTTAATTTACCTCTCGTTTATCGCACACATTTTAGTTATAATGTAGTCCTGAGGTATCACATTATCTGAAAGTCCAGTCGACATATATGTAACACCAAATTTTAACCAAGCCACATTGACGTGCCTAAGTGGTCTATGAGCATTGTGCCTGACTTGGTTGCGCATGGTTAGATTCCCGCCTGACTCGCGCAGCTAAAATAAACAGACCATCAATCGTATCAGTGGTCGGTCATGTTATATGTAATGTCATACAGCTAGCTGCGTGGTAGTGAATTTTCACTCCAAACAGTGACAAAAATGCCAGATTTCCCGTAGAGCGTGGCTTCAAAATTTATTGCATTTAAATATAAAGTGAATAAACCGGACAAAAGGGAGATTTAGCATACCGTGACACGCGATCCGCCACAGTGACCCTCTACCGCTTGTGGGTGGGGCGCACAAGCTGATTGGTTCCGATGCGGCAGGTCAATGTGCCGACATCCAGTACGTGGCGCCATCTATCGGCATCAAAGTGATCTGGGCATGCGCAATGGAACACGTGGTGGCGGATCACGGTAGCGTATCGCGGATCACGGTGTGCTAAATGTCTCTAATAATTTTTTACCGCTGACAAACTTGTATCACAAAGAGCGAGATAAATCTCGGTGCGCTGGCTGCCGGTGGGGTTTAGAGATACACGCACACAATCTGCATGACGAAGCTTTATGATTGGGCCAGCTAATAACCAAAATAACTTAAAATAATATTATTTTTATCGTAAGCACGAAACTGAAGATTGCCGATATCAAGCCCCGCTTTTATATTTTTTTAACCGGTAAATATGGAATCCGAAAATCCCACGTAATAAAGTTCTTTGATGTTGCTGTCCTGCTTGAGTCTTCTTGCCGTGCTGTCGTTGTGTTATTGCTGCTATAGTCATGTCAACTTCTGGGTTAAAAGAACAAACGGTGTCTGTATGTTATGAATAAGAACTTCGATATACGGTATTTTCTGAATTTGAAATGACGGAAAGCCGACTAAACGATCCATAAGACGCGTTAGTTTTTTCTTTCGATATTTCTAACCACATGGTTAATTACCTAAGAAATGCGCCAAGAGCCACTGACGCCTAGTAAATCGGAGAAAAAATTCTGTACACTTGATTATTGTGAAATAATATGTAAATATTGAAATTGTTAATGAGTAGTTAATTGTTAATAGTTAACAATGTCATGCTTAAGGTAGGATCTATATCCACGACCTTTTAATTTCACTTGCGGTGCTCGGCCATCTAGTCTACGGTGATGGATGTTAAATTGACGTTTTTCGCCTATTGCTGCTTGAACCATGCCATGTTCCCTATTCCATCAACAGCGCAAAAAGCCAAAATCGGTAGATCTTGAGCACCGCTTTTTCGAAATTCTAAATTGCGATGCTACTTTTGATAATGGTCAGCGGATGATCTCTGAAGCATCTAGATGCCCCTCTATAGTAGTTTAAAAGTTAGGTTCAAATGTTGCCAGGTTATTTCATTACTAATTAATTAATTATTTCATTTATTTTATTATCTATTCTTGACATACAAAATATCAAAATACTGACTGAACCCATAGCCAAATGGTAGTGTGGGGTCCAGAAACAGAATACATGATGGCAATCACAAAGCATTTGTGTAAAATAAAAAGCACTAAACAATGGCCAAAGACCGAACTACAGCACACGATGAGAAGAAAATAAAATAATGTGCATTTTAGAGTAGAAAGAAAAAAATATGTCATAAACAACACGGTACAACAAACACAAACCAAAAACGACTGCCACATAGGTCAAATGAGGTTCATAAAGTATGCTCTTAATGCTTTACTTGTTTCATGAGACTGTTTTATTTTTGAAGGTAAAGTTAATCAGCTTACTAGCTCAGTAGATAACGCGATTTGTATGTCTTAATGTCCGTCAACTTTTATATTGTTGCTTTCCTAAAATTCACCTTCATGCTTCAGAATGCCTATTTTTATAACTTAAAAGAAAGCTTCGCGAAACGTCTACTGTTCTCCTTTTCATGCCTGCAAAATGAAATTTTCAGCATGTTTTTGGATTAGAGCACTAATATTTTAATATACGTGATGTCACTAGAAATTCTGCAATGAAGATCTCATCGAAGAAGGAAAGTTTTTTCCCCCTAAACCTAAGGACGTGACGTTTAGCTTTCAGTATGTGGAAGCATCTATATTTTTCGTTTAAGGATCATGAACTTTGAAGCTGTAGGTAAAATTGAGAAACCTTCCATCTTACTGGTTCAGGGAAGTTTCGTTCGTAACCTATTCCGACCGGCCTTTAATGGCGGGAACAATGCAGACATTCTGTGGCTTTCCGTGCGGTTCCCAGCATGCAAATGAAAAAAAAAATATCACACGTTGTGAGCCTTTAGGTTTTTTTCAAGCGCTGCTTCCTTGTGTACTTGAAAAAAGAAGTCCCCATTTCAAGGCGGGATTACCGCAGAGACTCTGCGGGGGCCTTTTTTCTGTTATGTTCCTCACCGTCGCTCACGATCGAGTGCGTTCATAAAGCTGACCTTATTCAATGTCTCCCGAATGTCCTGAATTACAGTTTCCTTCAAATGAAGGTGCTGACGTCAGGGTATATACCTTGAGACATTCCAGGGCCACGTCAATTTCATCCTTATTCAGGTTCAGGGTGGGCGTGTCCAGGATGCCGAAGTGGAAGATATCGCGATCCCAGAAATAGCCCAGCGGAGACCGGCCACTAGCTCCGAGGTTCGCCTTCAGATGAGCTGTGTTTCTGCGTTATGTTCCAACCACATAGAGTAATTAGAGTGCGAAATAATTACCAATTACAATCAGACTAGAAAAAGGGTCAACCTACGTTTCGCGGAGTCGTGCACTCAAAAATACCTATGCGGTGACTAAAAGTGAAACAAAGCGTGAAAGCATCAATACTTTGCCGAGGGCATTGGCAGTGGCAATCTGCTCAATCGAGGAATTAACAGCGCAAACAGTGCAACAGAGTACAAGGGCAGGCTGTCGGGTTATCAGCTAAATTTTCAGTCAAATGTGGAATAGTGTAAAACGCTTATTAAGACAATGACATGCATGGATGGCACGAGCTTCGGACATGTAGAAATTTCAGCAGTTTTCAATTATTTGTCTTTTGTTTCCACATATCACTCTCTTCAGCCCAATATTAGACACATATTTGTCATCATGCAGACAATCAGCCCACTATTGATATTTTAGAAACATTTTTGAAAAGTGATTGCTCATCAAACTAGTATTTTCACTATTCAAATGAATTCTACTGTTCAACGAATCTTTATGCCATTTATGCACTTTTTAGAAAGTCTTTTTTTTTTGTATTGCTGGTAACATTGGTATTGTGTTTCCTCTAACGGTTTGAAGCCAGGAATTTTTTTTTATTTGAAGATAAGTTGTATATTCTAAATTTCCCTAAATGCTTAGCCAATATACTACTTCGATTTAATTTCTAAGGGCACTGCTACGAGGGGAACATGTCCGAGAGTGTACGAGGCATGCCTATCGAATGCCTGCCAGACTTCGATATAGTTCTAAGCTGCTACATTGTCCCGATAGGATATTGACTAAATGACCATTGAAAATGCACACGTAGCGCACAAAGGCTTTTGAGTCGATAGAATACTAGCTCGAAGACCTTAGATATACCCGTGTGACGGGGTATAAGTCTGTAAGAGAATTCCACTGCTCACATAGAGAAAAAAAAAGCAACTGAACTGCGAAGCTCGAGCTGAATATCCTTATAACAATGTATGCATCCCTTTTGAATAACTAAAATGGTCCCCTAAAAGTTTTGAAATGAAGTATTTCAGGCAGCTTTAAAATAAAATTTTAGGAAAAGAAAAACAGAAATATCGAAACTATTCCAAACATTCGCTCTGTCACCGTTTACGAGGAAAAATGCATTTGTTGAAGTTTAGGGTAGTACAATTTAATTTCCAGCCTATTCCCTTTTTGGCTATCTTTAATATTCCCTATTGTTTTGCAGCGCCTAATATTTATTACCGCTCTTACACACGTATATAAGGAAGCTTTTATCATCAGGAGTACGAAACTGAAACTATTGACGGATATATGAGGGTATCGGTAAAAACCGCATGCAAACATTTTCTCAGTGAAATTTGATTATCTGATTCTTTCCGAGCACATTGACGTTTGGCAAATAAGCAAAATACGGCATTATTATGGGGGATTTGGATTAAGGAACAGTCCCTTAATCTAGGCTACGACTTGGTTTAAAGGCTTGGCGAGATCTGGCACTGCTCGCAAATATCGTGTGCAATCGGCGGCTGCTTAGCGGTAATATTTCCAGCACTTATTCTACTGCAAGCGCTCTCCATTTCATGAACCACGTCCCAGATTTTATTTTCAAGGTTAGCGCCTTTTTCTTTACAGGTGGCGCCACTTTCGCTGCCCTTTCGCTGCTGCAAAAAACGACTGGAAGATTTTTGGCTTAAAAGCAGAGAAGTGACATAATGTTAGTAATGTAGGAACAAAAATTTAATAAATAGAATGATGGCTTAGTTAACCATTGTAAATCAATAATTAAGATATAGGGACAAAAATGAGCATGATAGCTACTGCTACCACCCCGTTTCAAAGGGGACACTCCCATCCATCCGTCCGTCCGTCCGTCCGTCCGTCCATCCGTCCATCCATCCATCCATCCATCCATCCATCCATCCATCCATCCATCCATCCATCCATCCATCCATCCATCCATCCATCCATCCATCCATCCATCCATCCATCCGTCC
>JAJIZL010019115.1:745035-761579 GCA_023969395.1 Amblyomma maculatum | reverse complement strand
CACACACACACACACACACACACACACACACACATTTGCGCGCAGATCGCTGTATATACCTCTTATAACAATCTCCGTCGCCTAGACCATTGGTTGTCTACACCGCTGTCAACATCGACATTAGCCAGAAGATTCTACGCATTGGGATACCGCGCAAGGTATTTTATTCAGGCTCTCCAAAACCTTAAGTTTTCATTATTTTGGGATACAAAAAGAATTTTGCAAAAGATGCCGCAACCAGAGGGCCGAATAGAGGTCAAGAATGAAGGCGACAAAGCAGAGCAGGCTTCTGCTCTAAAGCAAAACTACGTGGTGCGTTTGGTTGTCAACGTCGCGAGTTCTCGCTCTCGTTTTGTGGGAGTCATTCATGAATTGCAGGAGAGTGGCAGATCAGCTGCATAGCCGAGAAAGTAATGCTGTTCCACACATTACGTCAGATCGACATCGCCATTCCGCTTATCAGATGATTTAAAACAACGGCTAGGGTGCATTTTTGCGTCCACCCGATGCAAAGGGAACAGTCACATCATCATCATCATCATGATCTAGCAGCAGCTGCAGCATCGACTTAGCTATGACTGCGAGTACACTACTGTGATGCAGCATTAGTATACAAGCGCATGTGTGAGAAAATAATAATAATAATAATAATAATAATAATAATAATAATAATAATAATTGGTTCACAGGAAGGGAAAGGCGCAGTATCTGTCACACTTTCTCTGTGGACACCTGACCTGCGCCCTAAGGGAAGAAGGTGGGATTAAAAGCGAAAAGAGAGAAAGGGGAGCAGTAGTGGAGGGCCACGGATTAATTTCGGAAATGATAACCCAGATACAGCGGGCCCATATGACCTGAAATAATTAGCGAGGGTAGCATTGCTGTGGTCTTGAGTAGTCTAAATTGCTACCGCGCCAGTAGAACGGAGACGATTGCGGGAAACTAAGAATATGAAGAATAGGACTATGTGCTGCTGCACGTTGTTCTATTCTTAACACGCACCATTGCTACAGAGCAAGTGCCTCTGGTCTTGATTTATGAAGTGTAAAGTGTTACTGGGACTCAGGCTATCAAGGACGACGTAAGGAACCGAATAGATATTTCTAACACCTAAGAGAATGCAGTGTATATACAGGGGTGTCGTAGGGCTGACCGGGATTGAGTGAGTGGTTGAGTGCGCTATCCAATACACCATTGCGACAAGATGCGTGCTCGATGTGGCAAAATACGTCATATTGACTTACCGAGTAGGGTTGCCGAAGAGTTGCTCGAGTGGTGCTGATGGTCGCTCCAAGTGCCCACGTATTCCTTTCCCGTTCAAGCGTTAGCCTTGCTTCTTCTTCGTCTTCTTCTCCCTCGTTGTAATGGCACATACCCACAGTGGGGGATTGGTCAGAATTCGTTGTAGATGACATAATATTTTTGATAATGTCGATTTGACTGTATGATATAGATAACCTAATAATTAGGAGCTAGTGTTGCTGAAATAACTTGAAATTTTCAGGAGATGTAATAGAAAGCAATGAAAAAAGGAATAAAATTGTAAATTACTAAAAATAATAATAATAAGAAAAAATACAATTCAGACAGATCAGCGCTAACACACAAATCTTCCAGTAGCAATATTATAATTATGAAGTAAGTCACACACCGGTTTTAGGGCATACCCTTTGACGGTTGCACCAAAGGAGAGGAGGACAGGAACTGTAAATGGCAATCCTAGGCGAGTAAGAAGTATTTCTAGATAATGTCTTCTCTGAGTAGCATACCTGTGGCAGGAGAGGATGTAATGTTCAATTGTTTCCACGTCATTACATGACGCACAAAGATTCGATGGCGTGAATCCAGAGCGACATAAATAAAGATTGAGGGAAGGAATTCTACAACGCATTAGCGTCATGGAAACCTCACATTGCCTCGAGGTACAACATCGGACATTCCAATGGAAATTTGAATGGTTAAAATCCGTAGTCGCAAGGAGTGGCTCATGGCTCAAGGAGTTCAACGTTTGAAATCGTTCAAAACGGGATATATTTAGCAAGATAATATTGGGTACAACATCGGCAACAGGCCCACTGAGAGCTGAATTTGCTAAATAATCTGCCATTGTATTAGAAGCGATGCCGCAGTGTCCCGGAACCCACTGAAAACGTACTTCCTGTAAGTTTATCGGAAGCAAAAACATGAGGGTTTGTTTCAAAAGACGCATTTTCGGACTTTCTAATGCTGCTAAGACTGACAGGCAGTCAGAGAGCATGATTACGTGAGTAACATTAGCGGGAACGTTTTGAAGGGCCAAACGAATTGCAAGCAATTCAGCAGTAAATATTGGTGTGTAATCAGGGATCCGTACAGAAAAACTCCAATCAAGTGCTTGGGAGTAAATCCCTATTGCTGCTTTTTCATTTCGTTGTGAGGCATCTGTGAAAATAGCTACGTGTCGTGGATATTGTAATAGATAATCTTCAAGGTGTCCCTTTATTACCGGGGTAGTCAAGTGTTTTGCATTAGATGGCAACGACTGGTCAAAGCACAGCGTGGAAGTAGCTTGAACATTGCCAACACGTCTTACTGACCTAAGCGATATTCGTTGTGCTTCTTTGTTCTTTTTCCTCGAATAGCCACATAGCGCGAGACCTAAGCGACTAAGATCCACAAATGCGGCATCAGCCTTAGCTTGATAACAGATGTATTTAAAAGCTGCCATCTGAAGTGTTTTGTGAGGAATTTACACACAGAAAAGCATTCACGAATACAAAAATTCCTGACATGAACTTGGCGACAATTATTTTATCAAGCCCTGTAACCTTCGACGCTATATTTCATTTCAGGTATTGAAGGCATTGTTACGATATCATTGATGGGAAAAGAGCGCCGCCAGGGTGGCGCAGCCATTGATGAATTGAATGTCGGAAAGTCCCCGGGACCAGATGGTTTGAGTGCGGCCTTTTACAAGATCCTTAAAAGTGAGTTATCTATCATGCTCTATAGGCTTTTCAAGGAGTGCTTTGATGTGGGTTATCTGCCACCGTCGTTTAGCAACGCGCATACGGTATTGGTTCCCAAGACCGATGAGCCAGCCATGCTTTTAAAGGTTACAAGCTATAGACCGATCACGTTAACAGATGTTGATTATAAAATTCCGATGAAGGTGTTAGCTAAGAGATTGTAATACATTATAAAAGATATTGTTGGACCTCATCAAACATGTGGAATAAAGACCAGAAGCATATTTAATAATATTCATGTATCGCGTAGTGTGTTCGAGTGCTGCGATGCTCTAAACAGGAGAGTGGCCATGGTTCAAGTTGATTTAAAAAAAGCATTTGATCGTGTGTCTCATGAAATATTGGACTGTTTGTTGGAACATATTGGTTGTCGGTGCCGTTGTATTGAAAGGAGTTAAAATGGCGTATGCATGTTGTTCTACACGCCTTATGATTAACAAAGTGTTATTTGAAAGAATTGATGTAAGAACATCTGTGCGGCAGGGATGTCCAGTGTCTCCTCTCCTCTTTGCTATATATTTGGAACCATTGTGTAGAATGGTAACTGCTAACGAATACATCCGTGGTTTTAAGTTGGGAGTATGTGAAGTGAAAATATTGGCATACGCTGATGATGTGGCGCTTTTTTGTGAAGACCGCGAAAGCGTTTCGGAAGCTTTGAAAGTAACACAAAGGTATTGCAGGCAGACTGGTAGTGCTGTTAATTTAAAGAAAAGTCTCGGAGTCTGGCACAGGGAATGGGAAGAGGAACCGCAAATTTTCTGTGGAGTAAGATGGGCTACAAAGCCCGGAGTTTATTTGGGAGTCCCATTGGACAAATACGGGGAAAATACGAATTACTGGAATGAAAAAGCGGAAGAAATACGGGAAAAGACGAAATGATGGATGGGACGTAACCTCTCTATTTTCGCCCGTGCGACTGTATGCAATACCTTTTTGGTGGCAAGAATAGTGTATTTACTTCAAGTATTATATTGTGCTCGAATCAATATACAAAAGTTGCATCGTGTATTTGCGTTCTTTATTTGGTCGTCCAACTGGGAAAAAATTAACAGAGGTAATCTCTTTCGGCGGGTTAAAGACGGAGGGTTGTCTCTAATGCATCTATATGTGCGGCAGATGGTTTTAAGGTTTTGTTTCCTACGTGACCAAAACGATGCATTCCTGAGAACCTTTATGCAAATCATGCCATCCAGTGCAATTCCAGAGTTTATAGTCTCTTCATGCTCTGCTCGGGGATACACTGTGTCACGCTTCCTGCGAGAAGTGGTATGGTCGTTCAGGTTTTTGCGCGTGCGGTACTCTGTGGAGTATTTAGCGACGGTACCACCTAAGCGGGTGTACAAGGATCTTATTTCACAGTTGTTCCCAGCTCCATTGTACAGAACCTTATACTGTGAAGGCCCAGGGAAAGACGTGCTCAAGCGAGTTAAAAACATGACTGTTGCACCAGGCGTAAAAACATTCTTTTTTAAATTGCATACAGGAACCCTCCCAGTCAAAACATGGATGGAAGAAGAGGGCCATTTTGTACCTTGGGGCTCAAACTGTCTACTATGTAGGAAACCTGGAACAGTTGAGCACGTTTTCTGGATTGATGGGATGCGGTGTTTTACTGGGATGTGTTACAAAGGACACTTAAAAAAGACCTGCCATTGACGCCACGTGGAATTCGGTACTTGACAACTGTTAATGATAATTTTCAGTATGACCTCATCATGCTATTGGGCCTTCACAGTATTTGGAGGAGTAGGATGGCTTATAGACACTGTGATGTCGATGCACGATCTGTATGTGATTATTTTGTTGAACAAGTGTATATACTAAAAGAAATGAGTCTGATGGGCGAACTTGTGGTAATGAAAGTCCATTAGACACGGTTGTCAGCCAAGGGGCATGGCAACCACGATCTTTTACTCATGTATTTGTACCAATTCATGCAATAAAGAAAAAAAAAAAGCCGGGGCGGAGCAGTGGTTACGGCGCTCGACTACTGTTCGCAAGGATGCGGGATTGAATCCCGGCCTCGGCGGCTGCTTTTCGATGCAGGCGAAAAGAAAGGCGCCCGTGTGCTGTGCGTTGTCAGTGCACGTTAAAAAACCCCAGGTGGTCGAAATTTCCGGAGTCCTCTACTACGGCGTCTCTCATAGCCTGAGTTGACGGTAAACCCTACAGACCAAATAATGCAATATCGTTATACATGCAGGAAACTGTTTATTTTAATGTTTCCCCGCTTATCCCACGAACTCGAAGTAGACAAAACTGCCATAGAAAAGAATTCAGGTACGTTTAAAAACAAATACTAGAAAATGGTTTTTGTTTAAGGAACTGTCTAAGGGATGCTAAAGATACAGTTCACGAAATTCATTTAAATGCAGGTGTCTCGAGCTGGATTACGTAAAGCTAAAATATAATGAATGCTTTTGATGCGTACCTATATCTCACTTTGCTACCCACCTTTGTGCACTTTGTCAGGCAGGACGATGCTGCAGAACACGTTATATGCAATTTAAAATATGGCATGGAATCACTAATTACTTACCGTATAATCAGTCATAGTTTATGGTGAACCTGACTGCTGATGACTCGTTGGGTGTCGCAGCGCGCATTGTGAAACGGAGGAAAAAAACACTAAACCACATCTTCTTACCTTACTTTGATCGCCATAGACTGATGGCAGCTGGAAAGCTGAAGCAGGATGCATCAGGTACGCGTAAAAACTATTCGAATTCGAACATGTTCAGCGGAGTGAATTCTCCTCTATTTCTTTACTTCCTGTTGATCTCATAATGCTATGTTTTGGTGGCCAAGGAAAAGGGAAGAGATAATAAAAGGAAAACAAGATTTCTTATTCGGGTGTAACTAGGCGAGAGGTTGAGGTAATTGGTGGCTACAGGTAAGATTAACCTTGTGGGTTCTGCCGGCAATTGATCGACCGCAACGCCACTTAAATAGTAATTAGTACCCACAAGTCAGTCATATGCACACAATTGTACTCAATAGTTCGCCATCTAGAGTACAGATCTGAGTTCTGTAGGAATGCTAAAAGAAGCCGTGTAACCTCCTTTCAACAAGACTGGCTTCCGCACGGACAGACGATATCCTGAAGTGAACCATGATTGACTCCTGCTTTCTTTAAGGGAACCGAATAAGAGCCTCATCTCTGCACTGTACTCTGGACAGCGCTTAATGTTCTATATTGCCGCACACAGCACACGTGGAACACAGCGCAGACGTTGGCAGGCCCGTCTTGGTCATCCACGCAGGGGTACAAGCAGAGCCCGTACAAATGCGAAATCATAAACTGACTTGGGAATTTTTTCGTACTCTGGAAACACGTGGATTGTAGGATGAACTCCAAAATCGATTAAAATGCTTCAAGACTGCTTCTCTGAAGAGAATTTTAGTTTCTTGAAGCTCTTCTTCACAGATGTCCTTAGAGCGATTTACGAGCTAGGCTGACCGCCGCCTGGTTGCATGTGTCACCTATGGCTCAGGGAACCAGCTGGAAACGTATAAAAAGCCTTTTCCCTGCAGAGTATCACCAAATACAGAGGGGTAAGGGACAAGTCTTCAATAAGAAACCCGTGCTGTAAACTTTGAAGGGCGGACTCAACAGGTTGATCCGGACATGACCGTAGCTTCCGTAAACCCGCTTCAATGGCAACGCTTTCGGATGTTGTGGAGGACACGACTTCAGTAAAGCGCATAGACCGTGAATTATTAAAAGAAATCTGAAAAGCCGCTCCACTAGCTCCTTTGATCTTGTCCAGAAGACCGCAAGAGAAAAATTTTAAGATGGCGGGTAGAGAGTGCGGGACTGTTGGTGTTCCATTATGTATTTAACCAGCTCATCGAAGCAAAATACACGACTAAGACACAAGGACACAAGCGATGACACAAAGGTCAGCGCCTGTGTGTCTTGTGTCTTAGTCATGGGTTGCGCTGTTGAGCTGGTTAAATATATAAATGCATACTCTGTTTTCATATGATCAAGCACGAGGAAACGCGTTGTCGCCAAAGGAGAAATGCTTTTAGAGCTCGTGCCAGTTATAGTGACCGTACAATCAAGACTTGAAAATGACCAGGGTGGATTCTAACGCTTGTTACGCGTTCGAGCATTAAAGCCTAAGGAATTAAAAATATTTAATACCAAGTCGTCGCGAGACTCGGTTCTCCTGTGCAAGGGCTCGCTTCGCTACGGACTTGCCGAGGCGGCCAAGTCGAATTAGCAATCTCTATGAAGGGATAAGGCTAAGAGGTTTGCATAGTGTCTCATAAAGCAAATCATTGTTCAATGCAACCTGATTAACTCCAGTGGCTCTCTGGAAAATTTCCAGTGGTTCGAGCAGTGTTACCGGGGGACGAAGTTAATTCCATCCATCCAAGCCGGATTTTTCTATTGAAAGAGGCAAGCCTACGCTCAGAAGCTAATATAGCGAAAGTATGGTCTACGGAGCTATCAAACCTAAGCGTTTGAATTGGTATACCGGTAAACCAAACACAAATGCCATCGGCTTATATCGGCGTACACATATGCCCGCAATAATGTTTCATTGAACCAGGCAGGCCAGCAATTACTACATTAAAAAGCGATCTGATTATGTATAGAGTGAAGAGTACTCATTTGCGGAACCGAATCTTCCAAATCAAAATTGCATCGATGTTTTAAAGTATAGCCTTTCTTAAAAGTTTAGAGCACGAACAGTTTGCTTCCAGTGCGTGTAGTCGGGCTCGTAAAGCACTCGAGCAAGTCTTAATCACTGAAGAATGCTATGTCGAAAATCCTTCCAGGAGGCTTCAAAATGCAAATTACCTGCCCTCTCATTAATGTTGTTGAATTCATCTATATTACCAGCTAATCCTTACTGTGAAGAATCTCTACTCCTACTTCTCGTTTCTCCGGAAAAACTCGATAACATAATACATTCCAGCCCTTCAGTACAGCATATGCCTTTTTTGGCCTCCTGTCCTCAGAAATCCCAATTATGTCCTATTGAACGTCCGCCAGTTCTTTTAAGAGCACTGCTAAACTAGCCCCACTAGATAGGGTTTTAGCGTTTAACGTTGCCAGGGTCAGTTTCCAATTGCGGTCTGTCCGAAGACAGAAATTATTACTATCCTTTGCTGTGTTACAGGTCTGACCGCCGCCATGGTCAGTTGCTCTGCAGTAGCTGGGGACTAGGGCCGGAGGTTTCTTGGGGTATTTATAGGAGGTTGCGGCCACTTACCACAGCAGGGTGGCCAAATCTTGTTCTGGTGAGGCAATGCGTTTTCGGAGACTTGGAATGGAAGAAGCTAGGGATAAGGCTAGATGGAGAATACCTCAGCAATCGGCGATTCGCTGATGATTTTGTTTGCGACGTGACAAAAGAAATGAATTCCACATAATGATTGATGACCTGGACAGGAAAACCAGAAAGCTGGGCCTAAAAATCAATATGCAGAATTCTAAGGCAATGCTCAACAGCCTCGGGGAGAAACAGTAGCTCACGCTAGGTAGCGAAGCACTGGTAGGTAGGAATCATGAAGTGGTAGGCGAATATGTCTACTTAGAAAAAGCAGTAACCGCAAATACGGACCATGAAAGAGAAATAACTAGCAGAATAAGATTGTGATGGTGTGCATTTAGAAAGTATTCGCAGATTATGACTAGCAGCTTACCGGTATCGCTCAAAGTGGAAGGTATATAACAGTTGCATCTTACCTGTACTCACCTATGGGGCTGAAACGTGGAGGCTAACGAAATGGGTCCTGCTTCAGTTAATGACAGAGGGAAGTGGAACATGTAATGATAAAAGATAGGAAGCATGCAGAGTTGGCCAGATAAATAATTCGAGTTATTGGCATTGTAGTGAAAATCAAGAACAAATGTGATTGGCAGAGCATGTAGTGCGAAGACAGGTTAACCGATGGTCGCTTAGGGTAACAAGTTAGATGGATGGATATGATTAAAAAATTTGCAGGGGTCAGTGGAATGCAGCAAGCACAGGACTGAGTAAATTGAAGGATTATGGGGGAAGCCTTCACCGAAGTGGGCATATAGTTGGACTGATGATAATTACCAGCCACATGATGTTGATCAGCCTATCCCACACCAATCAATTATCAATCAATACAACCAAAAATCACCGTAAATGATATAGGTATACCTAGAGCCCAATTATTGCCGAGACACGGTGCCAACTTCTACATCTACTACAACTACTACAACTACGACATCGACGGCTTTTCCGCTAAAGACCTGTAAAGTATCCCTTGAAGAGGACAGTTCCTATGCCAGTAAAACTTTGACGGAAGAAGGGAATGACTAGGACCTCATTCGCAGAACATGACATATATATGCTATGAAGAAGACAGGGGCGCTATTATGAGTCTCTCCCTTAGCTTCCAGCGTTCGATTCTTCTCTTTGTAAATATGCTGCTTGTTTGACGTTGATAAGGACCGATGGTCTTGAAAAGAAAGCTACTGCTGTATATAAAAACAAGTCCTACCTGTTTAAAGATATTTTCTAAACTCTGAATATCTAATCTGTCCTTTAAAAATGACGGCTACGGGAATACTACTGGCTGAAATCATATGGTCTGCAAACATGGTCCGCAGTGTAACGATTGACTACGAATCCGCTGCTGAACTGGTTGTTAACTATCTAACCGGATCAGCTCTTGCTTACTTCATTATCCTTTATTAGCAACGCTTCAGTGGCTCTCTGGTGATGACTCGATTGGAGATGGCAAAAACGTGGAATAGAATCTCGGTCATGGCGGGCGCTTTTTGATGGAGGTGAAAAGCAAGGCAGCCTAGCCTTTTACTGTGCGATATCGGTGGACGGTATAGAACCGGAAGTGGTCGAAAGTTTCGGAAATTTCATGGCGGCGTCCCTCATGGGCTGAGCCGCTTTGCGACAGTGAACCTTCTAAGCCAAACTAAACCAAACTAAACCAAAAGTAACGAAACCAAACCAAACCGTTTTCATTTATTTGCCAAAAACTGGCGGCTATTGGGGCGTCTCCGAAGCAGCCCGCGGTCACGCTGACATCACGTGATGAGCCGCAAACAGGCAGCCTCGTGGGCGGCTGTTTTGTATAGAGTCCTGAAATAGTTCAGGATGCTGCGCACGGCACGGAGCCGCGAGAAGGCACCCTCCTTGTTCATCGACGCGCAGGAATTGGAGAAGTCCTCGTAGTCGAGGTCGAACACCGCGATTCCAAATGACAAGGAAGGCTGTTTTGCCTTGACAGTGCAAAGCTGTGATGAAAAAAAGTCAAAGGCACTGTTATTTCTGCTTTGTAGCAATGCAACTTTAGGTTGTACATAAAGATGGGGGATATAAAGTAGACGAGGCATCACGCACGTTTAGAACTCATTCTCTAAGTCTTCCGTTGGCATGACAGATGCCGAAAGTGAGGAGGGCGAGAAAGGGGGCACGGTATGATAGTCGCGCAGTGTTTATGACGCCCGGCTATTGTACAGGAGTACCAGGATTACAACCCGACCATCGGCTACTGCGTTTCGATAGAGGCGAAGCGGAGAGGCGTCCGTGTTGTGTGCGATGTCAGCGCGCGTTAAAGGTCCCGGTCCCCGGGTGGTAGAAATTGCTCCGGAGTCCTTCATTACGGCGTCTTTCCTAGTCTTGAATTGCTTTGAAACATTCAATGCTAAAATCCAAACATGCAATGTCGTAGCTTTTGGACCTTAAAGGTCAGGGCTCTATCATGACGTCAACAATGTGCGACTTTTATATACCAGCATGTTATCTCTCCTATCATGTTATGACGACGATGCTAAAGAAACTGGAGGCAGAGATTTAGGAGCTGTGGCTTGAGAAACGATAGCTTTTTCTTCGCTGGGTTAGTCTGAAGCAGAGCAAATATATACCTTTCTTTCAAACCATGTCACTTCGCCCAAGATAATAAATGAGCACTTTCGGAAGGCCTTTAGAATGCGCAGTTTAGGCATTGTGAAGATGTGTCTGTTATCTGATTAAATTGTTTGAGTAATCAAATTGCTTTCGTCGAAACGCTACGCTACTACAACAGCCAAAATTGGAGTATTGTGTATATGTGTGAAAATCGCAGCAAACGTTGACTTCTCGCCTCGATTGCGATATGTTTACAGCAGAGTTCGATAACGCGCTGCCCAGAACGCTACCTGGAAATACTGCATTTATTAATGCGAAATCATTTCTTGGCTCATGACTGGCGTGGACAAGATTTGTGGATTGAATCTGCGGGTAGGGTTTTGTACACAGAGCTTGTATGCGCTAGCTGTCAATGGAGAAAAAGATTGCCACCGCTGGATTTGGAACCCGCACCATGCAGAATGAACAGATCAGCCTCCATGGCTCAAGCACGAGTACACTTACTATGGCAGCATTTGATCAGGCCTCGTGTAAAACTACAACGCAATGTCGCGCTGTGCAGTAAACATCGTCGATCGGCTTCATGAAGTTATATCGGCGCCTCTCTTTCATTTAAGTAAACAAGCTAAAAAAAGAAATACCATTGCGTCATCTGCCCGAGCGCGGCCAAGGTCTGCCATCGTAGAGTTGAGCGCATCCATAATAAGGTAGCGTGACAGGTAGCGTGACTCTCAATTCTAGGGTGCTCGATGCGCGCCCACAATACTTTTACATTACTGCACCTAAGGAGACTTATTACACCAGTTTATCTTCGTTTGTCCAGGAGTGTGGTAGCCGCATCTAACACATCATACGAAAAAAAAGAAGTTAAAATTGGAATGCAAGGGTTGCTTACTTTCTTGCAGAGGCCTGCCTCGTTGTCGTAAGAGAACAGTAGGCGTTCTCTGGCATGGCGAGCTTGCATGGAAGCCTCCCGCGGATAGTAGGTAAATCGCCCCGTGAAGTTTCTGTCTTTGCAGATCTGGATGGCATGGAAGAGAGGAGAGTGTCTTACGAGGCGAGTGTGAACTCAGGAACAAAGAAAACACCTTTGTGGGAGTTTTCAGAAGGGTTGACGGGCGTGAAAGAGCCCATCGCTTTGACATGAAAGAAGCGTGCCCAGTGGCAGCGAAATATATCGCCTAAAAAAAGGTAGCCTCGACAGATTCGTCCGGCGAGAGTGAAATGGCTTGACTTATAAGGCAAAGGTCATCTAGCAGGCGCTCTGAGGTTGTGATTGGTAGTTCATGTGCATCCTACAAGAGAAAGTAAAGGAAGATTGTATTCGCAGGCGGGAGATAACCTGTACGAGAAAAACCTAGAGGATAACCAAAATGGTTTAACTGATGATCAGGACGCACAGCCAGTAATCGAAAAGAAACTGATAGGAGCATGATGAGGAGAAAGAGAGAGAGCAGATCAAGACTGCTTCAAGTGCTAGGTAATATTATCATAGTTGTATTCAGGAACAAATGAATAGATGAAGATATCAATATTTTAAGGCAGATTACCCAAAGTTCCTGAAGTGAACCATGTGGATTCGGGAAACATCAAATGCAGTTGGAGGTGAAGACGATGTTGTAGAGTAGACGAAAAGAGTCTGCAGGCATTCTTTTGTGCCGATGGCAGAGTACAATGCTAATTGAAGAATTGTGAGTGCGGCTTTTGTGCACTGTCTGGACCTAATGATCATGTAGATAATAAAAAATATTTACCACAGTAAACAAATCCGCTGTCCAATGTCTTCATATTGGACCTTTGCTTCAATACAATGTGGCAGATCAGAAGTGTCCGGCCATGTAGCACGTCGCTTACCACCGGACATATCCGTATATACCCCCCTCCCTTTCCTCATCCTCTGCCTGTAGGGCAAATGGCATGGTTTCGATGCTAGGGTATGATAGTGTTGTTAGAGCAGTATCACGCGCGTGCTCATTATGCTGCATATTCTATGGCATGCCCCCTTTAATATAACCTGGAAATATATTTAGATAAAACTTGTGAATTGTATGCGATGTAATATTACCCGCTGCAGAAAAACGGCATTGCCGCCTGGCATCTTACCTCTTCCAAGCTACCAAATGGGGTGGCGCTCAAGTTGTGGGAGCACCGGGAAAAGAAGTTTTGCCGCTGTCCACTAAGTGGTGTAGTCCATCGGCCCTTCATTGTAACCGAGATGGCCCACCGCATGTGAATCAAGAATGCGGGCTGAAGCTGAGGTATACTGTTAACTGCCGTTGTCTGCAAGGTATTTGAAAGTCAGTTAGAAGGCGGAAAACCAGTGCGGCTACTCTCGTAGTTTATTGCTATAAGCTGCCGTCGTTAGGGTAACGCAAGGTCAAACATAAATACTAGTCGTTACAACGATTTTTTTTTTTTTGTCTAGTTGACTAAGCCGAGAGGTTGCGCTGGTAATACATACCATGTCGTGCTGGTAAGTGCCACCGACACCCTGTGGCCGGTTGACAATTGTGGGAGGCATCACGCGACAGTCAGGACGGATATTGTCGCCTTCAATATAGTGACCTTGGACAATGAACAGGTTCGGCTGGAAGTCGATTCTGCGAAGGCGCGCGAAATGGTTTACGCCTGTGCTGTGGGCTTCTACGTCCCTGCCTGTGTCAAGCTGAGGGTGCTCTATGATCTATTTGTATGGTTTCGGTACCATTTTTGGCATTGTTTAATGCGATGGCATTAATGGCTCGGTCTCGACGAAATTTGAAGTCGACGCTGTCGCCATCGGCGTGAAATATAATGAGCATGGTTCTGGCAGGCGCTGGTTGTCAGGGGACGTATGGCCGTGCAATGACTGGTCTTCCTATTGTGTTCCCTAACAAGGTCTCATGACGGCCGAGTTGCAAAGCGCTGCCAACTCGGGGTTCATCACCGCTGTGGAAGGGTATAGTCGGAATGATGCCCTCCAGGAGTTTTGAATATCGATCGTTAGACAGGCTGCCCCTATAGACGCGCGGGCTCAATGGTACGGGTTGGGGGTTTGATAATGTGGGGCAAACATTTAGACAATCTCTTATATTACTACTGCATCCAAATGAGGATATAGGCGTAATACAGAAACGATTTTAAAAATTAGTGATGCCCGAGTGCCAACTGCTTATTGGTGAGAGGGAATGTGCAAAGGGACTCGGAGTCGGAAGGGAGCCAAGAAGCTTATCCCGTCATACACGTTAATGCGGCCATAGTAGTGTCAAATAACTTCACCATAAAAAAGTTTCCGCTATCCTCTAAGTACAGTTACAAAAAGTGAGCAAATTTTACTGAGATAATTCCTCCCGGATCGTTCTGGCTTTGGCACCATTGCTAGCAAATTGTCTCCGAATTACACTCAGCGATAGACGTGCTTAACATGCACATCGGGTGGTGGTAGTATGACAAAAGAGAAAATCGGAGCAGTCAGCCTGTTACAGGAAGGAACATCTGGTGTGGCAGCCTTCAGTCAAATACGCGATGAATTGCATGGACGATACTGACAAACAAGATTGGTGTATCATACTACCTGACGGGTCTCCTAGGGTACGGGTTTGAAAGGAAAATTTTTGAGGTTTCAATAGAGAACTTTTGGGAGAACTATTGGAATACACGTATGTCAGATATGGAAGCATGCTCTGGCATTATGAAACAAAATTATCGTATCATTATTTCTTAATCATAACAGAATTTGGTAGTAATGAGTGCAGCATTGAACAGAATGTGGCAAAGAGCCCTATATTATGTAACAAAACGTTGATCGCCCAGTTAAGTATTTCCTGCGAGAATACTGAATTTTAATCATATTATTTCGTATACTGAACTAATGAGACTGTTTGTGATTTTCTACATCGCTCCAGAAAAATACTCTCCCCCTATGAAGAGAAGACAGTATTAGAAACAATAAACACACATTAAATAAAAGAAGTTACTCTAAGAACGCTTATGGCAAAGTGTAAGCAGCGTCGCCTTCACTCAAGTTTTAAAGCAGAATACAGACTCATCAGGAATAAGCTAACGTCCATGAAGCGGATAGCAAAAACTATTTATCTAAAAAAGCGACTAAATTATTCCAATACAGATATAATTAAAACGAGAAACATAGTTAATTCTTTAAGTCAGAAAGATAAAAAAAAAAACAATTTATTGATGGGAAAGCTTTTAAAGTATTTCCGGAAAAAAGCTGGAAGTGTTCAGTAAAGAATTTAACTAGGCTTTCGACACTATAGCACGATTCCTACGACACAATGATGTACTTTCACGCAATAAGCACATCATATTCTCTTCAAATATTAACTAAGCAAATATGATTGATCTTGACGACATAGTGGGAAGCTCTATCTAGTCTATTCTACCAAGGCTACCATGATCTAAAGGAATTCAGGGCCTGCACCTAATCGGTAACTATGAGAAATCATGTTATTTGGCAAAATTCCATTTCAAGTGAGCGTATCGTTCATAAGGCAATTATATCGTGTCTAGCATGCATGCTACCGAATGTGATACATCACCATCATCATTATACCCATTGCAGGACTAAGGCCTCTCCCATATTTCTCCACTTCCGGTCCTGTGCTAGCTGCATTCATTTGACCCCTGATAACTTCTTAACCTCATCCACCTACCTAACTTTCTGCCTCCCTCTGCGTCATATGTGATATATAAGCGCGTGAAATTAGTTTGTAACAAGCACCTGCTGTTATTTGAGTTTAAGAATGGGTTTACATGTGGAAAAACTACTACCGAACTACTTGATGACTTTGCTGACAAAAGGAATGCACCCATTTAAAATAACAAAATCGGCCTAGCGTTATCCGTTGACCTCAATTTGATACCAAAGGCAAAAGGACATTAATTAAAAAATTATCTCTTGGAATTCAGTGGCGGTACAGATATCTATTTCACGACTATTTCGAGGACAGGCTATAAGTTGTTGAATAAATTGAGTTAGCAGTGCTTCATACTTCCAATAAGATATAGAGCTGCATAGGAATCCGTCGTATGGTCCTTAATCCTTAGTTTGTATATTAATGGTGTTACGCAGTTGTATATACATTTAGATTTGTATTTGTATGCTGATCACACGGCACTAGTCCAGGTGCGACCAGAAAATGATAAAATGGTGTGCTTAATGCAACAAAATGTCTGTGATGTAATGACACAGTTGAATAGTAATTTATACTACTTTAAAAAAAAAAAAACTCAGTTCACTTCGACATTCTCAGAGAAAGACTGTGTCCTCCAAAGATTAAATGCTCAGAGATGGTTAAGGAAATCATAGGTGTGTAAAAGTTACTACTTAATAAATGTGCAAGTGTCTATTTAGCACTTTTCATGGAGACATTGCGTCGAATGCCTATTAAAGCAAGAAAAGTTACTTCTATATGCAGATTAAGATCAGTCTGTAGTGAAGAGTGAAGCACTGGGGATAATTATATACTAATCACTTTGTGAATCCACGCATGAATAGTAGGTAACAGTCTTTGAGTGGGCTGAGGAATGTAAACTGGGTATGTTGAACACAATCTTGTATTGTATTCATTTTGTGTTTTCTGTGCTTGCCACTCCCCTCAATAATAGCAGCAGGGCCATGAGGGTATTTGAAATAAATAAATAAATAAATAAATAAATAAATAAATAAATAAATAAA
>JAJIZL010019115.1:694197-741163 GCA_023969395.1 Amblyomma maculatum | reverse complement strand
TCACACACACACACACACACACACACACACACACACACACACAATCGCTTATAGGGAACACACCAACAAAACAACAATGCGGCTAATTGTTCTGGAGAAATGTCAGCATTTGTTGACCCATTGGAGCTCCCGCTTTGCTCACCTAAATTTTTCGGCATAGTAGGCGGCCCAAGTGTCGTCCGGAACTGATGCTGCGAATGCTATGTAGGCCGTGCGGCTATGTTGGTCTTTGGCATGTCGTCCGAGCAGCTGCAACAGGAAGAAATGTGGTAGGATTGAGCTGGAAATACAATTCAGGCATCATGGCATACAGAATTGTCATTCACTCGAAAATGATTTGACGGTTTTGCTCAAGGACGAGTTTTGCTCAAGCGTCGTGGACGCTGTGAGTACATTTTGCTGGCATCGGCGCTGTACTTAGTTAATGAACGCACAAGGTTGTAACATTACCCGTAATAAGGATGGCAGCGATAAGCAGAATGGTCTGCGGCGGCAACGTGTCCGTGCAGATAACACATTCTTTGCAAATTTTTCTTAATACCTATCGGTGGTTTCCGCTTGCAGAAAAAGGCGGCAAAGGTTCTCTAGAACAGCAACAGCAAAGCTGTACCGTCGGTACCGCAATCACGATAAACAGATAGAGAGACAGGCGAATAGAGACTCCGCACACTGAATAAAGGGACCTTTCTCAACCTCGGTTCGCGTCTGCGTCCACGTGTCTCTGAAGGCCGCCGTCCCGGTGTGCCCCAACGCGCGCCGGCGTGGCGTTCATGGCGGCCACGCCGATATCATTACATAGAAGTCAATTGATAAGTGACAAGAGTACATGTGTTTTAAGAAAGGGATTGCCTCAGAGCCAGTACTATTTTCCACCTTTTTTCGTCCTAAAATATTTCTTCTCAACATTAGTGGTCTTGTTATGAGACATTAGCAATTTTTATTGCGCACTCGGGAAGAAAACTCTGTTCCAGCAGTGAATGTTCACAATCAACATTTAGGACGCTGTCCTTCGTTGAAAGCATGATGTATATAACCGGTGTTTTCACATATCTACAAAATGAATTTATTCAACTTGTTAATTATTCCTCTGGTCTGAACGACTGAACTGATGCTGCTGCACCGAGATCTTTTTATTTTAAAAGAGGAAATATAATGCCCCGTGTCTGACTGCTCATTGGAGGGTCAAATTCTAAGGTTAAAGCTCAGTTACTTTAGTCATCTGATGAGAAGAGAGGAGTCGCTGGAGAAAGATTTGATGTTGAGAAAGGTTGAGGGTCGCCGGAGAAGGGGTAGGCAGCGAACGCGATGGTTAGATGGCATCCTCGAGGCGCTGCAGATGAAGTGATGTTAGGAAGATAGTGAGAGACCGGAAACCGTGGCGTGATATGGTTCATAGGGCCACGAAGAGTCGGACACGACTGAACGACTGAACTGAACTGGGTCGGAGGTAGCCGGAGCTCATGCCCTGTAAAGAATCAATATGCACCGATACCTTGAGGAACTCGAAGGCTTTGTCCACGGCTTCTTGCTTAAGTCCCACTGCGGGCGTGTCCACGATGCCGAAGTGGTAGATGGCGTTGTCCCAAAATACCTTCAACGGCAGTGTAGTGGTGGTCTGTAGGTTGAGAATGATGTGTGCAGCTTTCCTGCGTAATCCAACGGTATTGTGCCCTGTATTCACATGGTGCCGCTTCTCGTTTCCCGACTGCAGCGCCGTCTTAAGACAAAGAGGTATTTCTTCTCGGCCACATTATCGGGTTCAGATATTGTTTGCTATTCACACGCTCGCAGGGACAAACTCTGCTCGGAAGAGGAGTTTCAAGTAGCCAAAGGCAAAATGTTGCTTAAGCCAACGTAACATGAACGCTTTGGGGTTGAACATTTTTGTTTTGTGGGAATACTTTCGGAATAGGTGAGGCTGTCTAAAGTCAAATTACTTGGGATAGCGCATACGTTGGATCTGCTCGTGACCATGGGAGGTTATATATAACTAAAAAACCTCAAGGGTGCGCTGGGGGACAAAACTGAGAGACCTTGCTCGCTGACCGGATGTCTATGACGCTGGCACTCAGTGCCTCGAACTGCCCCAGTTTAAATAACATGAAATGAGGAGAAAGATTGAGTGTTCAAAGTAACAAACATGCTGCAACTAAGTTGTATTTCTTTTCTGGGATTGCGTGGAAGGGTAATACATCGACGACTGACAACTGAGAATGCTCCCCTTGCAGTTTTGAACGCGCTAGTGACATTGCTCGATAAAGAGTTCGAAATAGGTTAGCCCTTTATATACAGGAGAAATAAAGCTGACCGAGAAGTGCGACGAAAAACCACTTACATGATTGATTCATATAGTGACATGAATCGAAATTGTATTCTGCCAAAACAGATTGTTTTAACCCAAATTTCACCACCCTCATTGGAGACATTGACCAACTAGGTATAAATATTTACAAAATCTACGCCTTCCCGCCATGATGTTGCAAAGTTAAGATGTCCGACTACTATGCCGGAGTACCCGGGTTCGATCCCCACCGCCGGCGGCTGCGTTTACATGGAGGTGAAACAGACTGGCGTCCATGTGCTGTGCGATATCAGCGCACGTAAAAGAACCGCAGTTGGTCGAAATTTCAGGAGTCCTCCACAACGGCGTCTTTCATAGCCTGAGTCTCTTGGGGACGTTAAATCCTACAAATAAAACCAACCCAACCTACAAACTATGCGCCAATCAAAGATTGGGGAAGGAACGACCGAAGTAATCAACCTCTAATGAAATGAAAACATACCTATGCCCTCACCTCTAGTGATGCATGACTAATTTCGCTTGCAACTTTTACGACCTCTCGAGCTTCCAAATTCGCCCACAAAGGAGTCCACCTGCTCCCGTTCCTACGGCTGCAGCATGTCTATCATTAAATCACTAAAGAAGCAAAAAAGTAAAGGAAAAATAACGGGCTAGTTATGAGATAACCGAAATAGAGCGAGCAGCCGCTTTAAATTATCAAAACAATGCTGATCACAGAGCAGTAATATTCAATCACGGAGACAATAGAATGAAAACACATGCCGTCGGTGAAATTCTAAACCATTACATCAGAATTCTGCCCCCGGTTCTCTGCTGACTGAGCCGCGGGGAAGACTAGTGAATGTTGTACTTTCTTGGGCATTTGTGTTGCGTGTGATATAACGTTCAGATGATTCGCCAGCGCACCCTTTTCCATAGCGGCGGACGTGAAACGCTTTGTGTTGCAGAAAGTGTCACATAAAACTTCATCTAATAGTGAGGGCGGGAGTTGCGATAGACCTTTTTCGCTGCTTATGATGTCAATGTTGCCAGATGCAAGGCCTCGTTAGGCTAATTAGCCAACAAATCTAGGGGAAATGAGGGGCACCTAATGAGATATATATCGAAACCTACAGCCACTGTCACCAATAAAAGTATAGGTTCTTGCGTTGATGAGTGTGAAATAATAACCTAATCCTATATAGAGATAATCGATTAGAAAGTAGAAGAAAAAGCAGCCTCATGCAGCCGGAAGGATCTCAACCAAATATTAAAAAAAAATATTTTGTGACGCACACTAGTACAATAGGCTAATAATTACCTTTGTGACTCTTATAAATTTGTGCAATATAACCATCAAGTCTCTGAATTAGTACCGGGTCATTCAAAAGTCCCCCAAGATACAGGTTTAGCCCTGCTGTTCTTCCTGCTGTTCATTACGACATACGAAATGAAATTGAAGTAAATATGCGGTAATTTGCCGAAGACTGCGTACTATATCAAGAAGGAAAAGATTCTAATTACCAGGAAGAGTTCAATAATGCTCTAGTAAATGTTGCAGAGCGGTGTACTAAATAACAGATGACAATTTTTATAGAAAAAAAAAGATTTCTACGCCCATTGCTATGGAAATATGTGAATTAGATGATGTGTATCCTTCGTATAAGGTGAATATGCATAGCCTACCTGAATATCGATATTTGGGTGTAGATATCACATCCGACTTGAAATGGACAGCGCATGGTCAGACCATAACCAACAAAGCAATGAACAAGATTTCCTTCCATAAAGGGGACCTTAGCCATTTCACACCTGATAGAAAACTTCTCGCTTATGCCATTATTATTCGACTGGTCCTAAAATACGCTAACATAGCTTGTTTCACGTACACTAATAAGAACGTTGAAACACTTGAAATGACGCAAAGCAAAACCGCGCGCTTTATATTCATCTGCTATGGCCGTATTTATTCAGCCACAGATATTTCACGCATGGCAGGGCTTGATACGCGCTCCAGACGTGCTTAATTACATCGCCTAAGGTTTTTAATTGCTGCATATTACACATTAAATACACATCTAGTATATATATATGTCCCCTACGGACGCTATTTATACCAGCTACACAAGAGAAATACATCACAGGCATATATATATATATATATATATATATATATATATATATATATATATACAAGAGAACCACATCACAGGCATAAACTCACCAATGAATTTCTTATGTCACTGTAATACGATCAGATATTCCTGTTTCCACAAATTGTTCGAGATTGGCATCACTGGAGTCCTTCAGCAGTCACAAGCCAGCACCATACCATAGGCACATCGAGTATATATATATTCTTGCAGACGTAACTCTGATAACAATTTTGTATTACAGTGTTCCTCTCAGTGTTTCTGCTTTATGCAAGTGCCATCATCAATGTAATAAATTATTACTTTATTTATTTATACACTGTGCTCCAGATGCTTATTTTGCTCTGCTTTGCCTTGTTTATGTCTATTTTAATTGTTGCAGATTCGAACCTTAGACATTGAAATTATATTTGTACATTGCCCCTTCTCTAATAATCCCGAAAGGAATTGACAGTATTTCGAAATAAATTAGTCAAATAATGAAGGACCAACTACCATTCAATAGTTTTTCTTCTTCCTCTTCCTCTTAGCTGGAAACCTCAGCAAGCCACTTGCACGTGTAAATTTAGGCTTAATGAATGGTCAATAAAGTTTACATTTAGGTTATTTCTTCACTAGACAATAATATACCGTGGAGGTCTCATATAATCTTTGAAACTAATTCTAGTCTCCTCATTTAGCGCTTCTTCTAGAAAATGGTGTCAAAGTTCAAAGAGTGTTTTGGAATTCCAGTCGCTGGTGATTTTACAGGTTCTGTCACCGCAGCGACATTTTTCTTCCTCGTACTATGCGTGCACACTACCAGATATAACTGTACTGTGCTTCGAACTCAGACACAGAAACACATCTACAAGTGATTTGCGAAAGCCACAAGGCGTCACATGTGTAGTGTCTATCCGTAACTGTTTCCGAATCCTAAGCACAGCGCTATTATATTTGAAAAGTGAAAAACAAACTAGCCGCACCTTGTCAACTTTGCTGAGATGCACAGACATTCGTCCCCTGATTCCACGGACAGGAAATACAAACCTAGCCGCGGGATCCGTCTTTCGGTTCTTGCGAAATGTTAATAAATTCGAGAAGCCCAACCAGCCATGAATAACATGAATATGAAGAGTGTGTTAGAAGAGAATAAATGTGATGAATATATAATGATATTCTAGTCCGAATCATGATAAAAAAGGCCTTTGGCAATTCAGAGAGAATAACGAACGGTTCCTTGGGATAACGAAGCTCGAAAAAATTGTAGGTAAGTGCAGCAGGAGACATGGCAGTTAAATTTTCGGGTCAGTTTGAAGGGCATTAGATGGCTGCAGGTTGTGCAGGATCGGATTTTTTCGATGGAAGTGGGAAATGCCTTTGCTTTGTTTTGAATATAGGCTGCGGCATATGGTGATAAAGGCTATTAAGAGGCCGCCCCAGTAGGAAAATCTACAGAAACTTTTCTGATATTACGACAGAAGTTCTGTGCGGCGTTTGACGGGAAACTTGTTGTGACAACAGAGCATTCTGTAGTAACATCAGAACTTTCTGTAGTTACAACAAAAAAGTGCTAGAGAACTACATAGAACAGAAATATACTACAGAAAAACTACAGAACTACAGAAACGTACTACAGAAGTACTGAAAAATTTTGTGGTTACGACAGAACTACAGGATATTTTGTCCTATTTTTGAGAAAGTTCTGTAGTTTTTTCGACTGGGGCGTACCTTGAAAAGTCGAAGGGAGGGCCCCTATTGTGAAACAAACCACTAAAGCGCCTCCTACAGCAACTTATATCTTGCTTCGGGCCGGGGGGCGGGGAGGGGTGCGGTGAAACGCAATGTATCGTATACCATAATAAAAAGGAGCAGCACCGTTCAGTACTCTCTAATGATTTAATAGAGAGGTTAGATATTTGAAATGTACCTCACCAGCGTTAACCCTGATGAAATGCACTTACTCAAAGGCGAAGCCGACGCCGAAAGCAGTCGTCCTGTACTCGCGATTGACCTCGACGAAGGTGCGCAGGTCGGGTGCCCAACCGCTGTCATCACTCATTAGATTACGCCGGTCCTTGTACATCGAGTCGAAGAAGATGTACTCGCACAGGCCGTCTTCAGGAAACATGGCCTTAGAACTCGTTCTGGAACCCATGGTGCAAACTAGGGGCTCAATGTCCATGGCTGCGGAATACGGAAGTGGCCCTTATGCTCTGATGTCCGAGCAGCAATGTTCACCTTAAGATTGTAAGCTATTAGAGCGGGCGTTCAGAAGCACACTGCAGTTGCGTGGCAATCCCAGGAAATTCTCGATCAATCATGCTTATCACCATTCAGAGAGTTAGTGCTATATTCAGCCATCAGGTATCTAAGGTAATCACAAAAACTCTATAAATCTGGTGCATTGCTTCTATAATATGCTCGTCCTTCCGACATTGCTTTGGCATTTTCGTTAAGAAAGTTTGGTTGGGGACTTCTGCCCCGACCAAAGACAATCTTGATTGCAGTTAGAAAACACGTGCAGTTGCTCCCTGTCCACAGAACGCACACGTTTTAGTTTCTCCTTACACGATAATATATTGGTGTCCATCGATTCCCCAGGATTTTAGTTACCACTTATTCTTGCCAGCCGCACAGAAAGTTTCGAAGATTGGTTTTGAATGCCATAGTAAACGCAATTTCTACGTGGTACAAAAGATTACTAGGACTAGCCGCTAGTTACAATGTCAGTCATTTTTCTGACTTGATGGAAGGGGGGGGGGGGGGGATTTAGTACTATTAATATAGGTATGATTATCATTTGCTAAATAAAAGCATTATGTCTTTAAATGATCCCCGTAGAACAAGTTATTAAGATATTAGAGTGCAGCGAGTTCTAAACTATCTATTGAGAGGGCGATGTATTGTCAGCGAAGGGGCATTGTAGTTGAAAAATATTGACGCACGATGAATTTAATGCAGAATTGTGTTATAATCAAAGTATTCTGATCCTTAATCAGTTATCTTCTGCTCAGTTCAGTTCAGGCGTTCAGTCGTGTCCGACTCTTCGTGACCCTATGGACCATGTCACGCCACGCTTTCCGGTCTCTCACTATCTTCTTAACATCACATAGCTTCATCTGCAATGCCTCGAGAATGCCATCTAACCATCGCGTTCGCTGCCTACCCCTTCTCCGGCGACCCTCAACCTTTCCCAACATCAAATCTTTCTCCAGCGACTCCTCTCTTCTCATCAGATGACCAAAGTAGCTGAGCTTTAACTTTAGAATTTGACCCTCCAATGAGCAGTCAGGGTTTATGGTCGACAATATCGACTGATTTGATCTTCTGGCAGTCCAAGGAACTCTTAAGAGTCTTCGCCAGCACCACAATTCAAACGCGTCAATTCTTCGGCGGTCAGCCTTTTTCACAGTCCAACTCTCGCATCCATACATCACAACTGGAAAGACCATAGCACGGGTTATACGGATCTTGGTTGGCAGACTAATGTCTCTGCTCTTTACTAGGCGGTCAAGGCTAACCATTGCTCTCTTTCCCAGAAGCAGGCGTCTCCTAATTTCATGGCTGCAGTCTCCTTCCGAGGTAATCTTGGCGCCCAAGAACAGAAAATCTGTCACAGCTTCCACTTCTTGTCCATTGATGCTCCAGGACTTGATAGGGCAAGACGCCGTGATCTTCGTCTTTTTAATGTTCAGTTTAAGCCCAAACTTCTCACTCTCTTCTTGTACGCGCATCAGAAGTCTCTTGAGTTCCACTTCACTTTCTGCCATTAAAGTGGTATCATCCGCATATCTAAGGTTGTTGATACGTTTTCCAGCAATCTTCACTCCAGCTGAAGACTCGTCCAGACCGGCCTTTCTCATGATGCACTCTGCATATAGGTTAAATAGGCAGGGCGACAGTATGCAGCCTTGCCTCACCCCTTTCTCAATCGGAAACCAATCAGTAAGACCATGCCCAGTTCTGACTGTGGCCTCTTGCCCATCATAAAGGTTCCTGAGGAGACAGATGAGGTGAATTGGAACTCCCATCTCTTGGAGAGCTTGCCACAATCTGCTGTGATCTACGCAGTCAAACGCTTTCGCATAATCAATAAAGCAGAAGTAAATGGGTTTCTGGAACTCTCTTGCTTTTTCCATGCTCACCAAACTGCAACAATTCTTGCTTCATTTAGTCATTATTCAAGCTTAGGTATCTCGTATTGCCTTTGCATATATTGTTCGCGCCAGCTAGTAAGGGTTAACGGTATGCATAAATAAACAAAAAAAAATATTAAATTCTTCTTCAATGCAATTCTAATTCTCTTACGGCAGTGATTTTATGCTGCTTCTCTCTGTGAATAATTTCTGCGGCATCACGCTTAGCCCAGCATCTCTCACTTTACCGGCCTGCTAACAATTGTACGGGGCTCTTTGCCGATCCTCAGCAACTACATTCAGTTGCGGGCTGGTCGCCAAAGGAAAATTTGTTAATCATCATCTTCTCTCTGTCGGGGTTGGAAGATCGATCCTCTAACCAGGGGGTAAAGCGCGGCAAGGATGTCGTGCTACACTCGTGTAGCGCCATGATGGTACTCCTATGAATTATTTTGGCTTTATTCGCACGAAAGACTCTAAAATGTAGATCTATAACGCATTAAATATTAAAAAAAAAATGTTTTCTCATTTCATGTTCTTAAAGTTGTAAAATTTAAGGAATATAAAGGCGGGTACAAGCGTACTTGCGGTAGTTTCGTGTCGTTTAGTCCGCTGTGCCTAGAACTAGTGGGCGCTGGCTCCATGCAGTTGTACGCGTATGCGAGAGTGAGTAGGATCATGGCTGCCAACATTATTAGTAAAGGAGTGGAGAGGGCTTACATGGGAGAGATACCGCCGCTTTCACTTTAGTCTTAGTTGTATTAACTCCATGCCTCTAATGCACACCGAATTCTTTCCATCGTACAGCGTATAATGCTACTTTATAGAGGGTTCCGACCTGAATCCTGGTAGTAAATTAAGCATCGGGAATGTTGCTGCATGCTCGGGGATGTTAAACCAATTTTAATCTTTAATCGTCTGTAGTCCGTTGACTTTATACCTTAAACACGTGGTGTGCAGACGACCAAACCTTGCCAGAGAAAAAGCACAGGGCGAAGTACACGAGGAAGCGTAGGCACGTCATTGCTTATGCACAATAAATTACCGACTGCCATGCTTCATATGCTTTGTCGACGTCTCTACCTTGCAGCCGAGAGAACATTAACAGTTTATCGAAACGCCAACGCAGATAGACGCATATATGGCTCCAACATCTGGCAGAAAGATTGTCAGTGAACGCAGGTTAGATGCAACAAACTGCGAGCTGGAACCAGCCGCGCAAAAGCTAGTGCTTCGTGAACGTTTCTTCTTGAAGCTTAATCTTTTCGGATGGCTACAAACTAAGCTGGCTAACTTAGGTTATTCTATTTGGGTGTCCCTGCAAACTGAGATTAGAACAACGATGAAACATAACGGGTACGTGTCGTGTAACGTGGACCGTACTGTTTTATCAGCTGCCAACATCAATGCTTTCAAGCTAGACCTAACCATTGAGCTGAAATGGCTTCTATGGGACCGTTGGGTCATGTAATCCAGACATCTTTTCCAGCGCGTCAATCGAGGCCGACGAATTAGCAATGCTAAATGTTGACATGACAGAAAAATTCACGTGTTTGGTCGAAACGGAAAGTGGCACTGCCGGCAATATTAAAGCACCCACGTGGTGTATGGCTTATAAGTTTAGCGGTCCGAAACCACTTAGGTTATGGGGAGGCCGTAGTGAAAGGCTGGATAATTTAAATCACATGGTGTTCTTTAAATTACACTGACAAAGAGGTGCTTCGCGTTTAGCTCTGCAGGCGAGCCGACCAACCTATGGGCCTAAGACTATGTGCATGGCCCAATACCACGCGTTCAAAGCATACTGGAGCGCGCGCCTCGTTACGACTCAATAAGTTCGTGAGCAAGCGGACTGCGCAATACCCCATAATTAAGCTCACAGTCTCGGGGAAGGGCTGTCGCACGTGTCAGAGTGGCAGTGCTCTGCACCGGCGACGTCCGTAGAGCTGTGCCGGTCGTCCCGTAGCGGTCATGCTGACCAGGCCACTTGCTGTCCAGGTCTTTCTGCTTGGTAGTCTTTGAGGCTGAACGGGGCGCTGAAAGCAGTCATCTGTTAGTCGCTTACGTCGCGTATCAGCGGGTTCGGGCAACCATTCTTCTGAAGGCTAGAGTACTTTTATCGTGAAAGCGATACTTCGACAGCCAAACCGAGACCTCGGGTTGCCGCAGCTACGCCACGAAGAGGCGTAGCTACGGTCTCCTCATAAAGAAAAATCAGCCTGCCATGATATTTTAATTCACGTTACACCTGTGCCACGAGCAGGAGCTGCCAACTCGGGTCGCTCCTTTCATATGGGAGGGTGATATAAGAATCAGCCTGCCAGAACCGTTTGCATTCTCGTTACCCCTACGACACGCAGACATGTCCTTACGGCTTGGTTGAAGCGTGACTTTGTATGTGGGCTGGTAGCTTACGCTCTCGCGTCATACTCTTAAAGGATGAGCTTAAGTGTCGCCTATAAGGTAACACCTTACACTGACAGGGCGTGATAGGGGAATAATGTAGCAGGCAAAAAAAGCTTCCGCCGTCGCTTTCGCAATCCAACTGGGGTTAACCAGAGCTAAACCACAGCTATTGTTTTTTTGAGAAAACGCGAAATAACTTTTCTTACCTCACACTGATCCCTCCTTCTATATACAAACACTTGTACGTAGACGATCGGAAATCTCTTAAGCCCAGAAAATTTCGTAGATACGCGGTTGCTCTGCTAATCGGCGCATTATAAAAGCCGCTACTGCGAACGAAACGGGCGACGACTTGTAGAAATGTAGCTCTGCTTTTAACCTTTGTAGTCACTTGTGGATATGTCATATGGAACGCACCTAGCGAGGATAGAGGGAATGAGTAGGGTGTAGTTATGAGAGGGCACTGAAATAAACTGGCATTTAATGGTTGAGGCATGAAAATAAAAAGTTACCGAGGTCGCCGCAAGAGAGCATTGCAAATTAGCGAACATCCCCAGAGTGAATATTGTCAGAATATAAATAGGAAAACGCAGTCGGAGCTCAACTGTAGTGGATTAGTGTATGACATTGAGCTGAGCTATTTGGTCGCAGATATTTCTCACGACTCCTATAAAGGATGGCTAGCTAGTTATCAACTTGCCGGCTGTATATACTGGAGCATGACATTTGCGCACACTTAAGTCTATTAATAGCTTTTTTTACACATTGCAGGAATGGCACTTTTAATGTAAACGGGAAGTGCCTACCTCCACCGGCTATCAGCGCCGCCATGATGACAAAGACAGTGAAGAAGAAAGCCACGGTGAACATGAGCGTCAACGCGGTCGTACGCCTAGCCCTGAGCGAGAAAATAAAACAATACATCCAGTCTCATAAGGAGGGTTTTAAAGATTGTTAGTATTTGTAAGTCACGGCATTACTAGCAGTGCAAGAAATGAATGACAGTGGATAGACTTACTTTGGACAGATAAGTGCTGTATTCTAAGTTCAATTTCGCAACGCATTTCGTTGTTTTCCCGTCTTGGAGCACTCTGCATCAAAGCGGGATAATCCCTCTTGAAACTTCCTCATAATCTCTTTTGAAACTCGCGCGACAGAATGCTGCGGCTTGAAAGGGGCTCCAGAATAAAATGGTTGGTTGGTTTCTGGGGTTTAACGTCCCAAAGCGACTCAGTCTATGAGAGACGTCGTAGTGGAGGACTCCAGAAATTTCGGCCACCTGGGGTTCATTAACGTGCCCTGACATCGCACAGCACACGGGCGCCTTGGCTCTTCGCCTCCATCGAAAAGCGGCCGCCGAGGCCGGGACTTGATCCCGCGTCCTTGGGCACGGTAGTCGAGCGCCTTAACCACTGCGCCACACCGGCGGGGCTTACGAAACATACAAACGGTATTCCGAATCCAGGCAAAATTAGTCATTGTTATCCATTGCAAACATCGTGCACTTTCAAGCACTAGAGAAATTTTAGTGCTTCTACCCTCCACAGGTGGGAATAATATAGGGCAGTTAAACATTTGTTCACAGATTGTGAATTGGACAAAACACAAGCTTGAAATGCACGTCACGAGGCTAAAAGGGGCCTGCAAGAACACGTCCAGCATATATATAGGAAAGGTTTGCTTGGATACTTCCCTTTTTAAGCACCAAAATAAAAGCTGAATGTTTCCAAAATGCAAGCGCAGGCTGTCCGAACCTTTATATCTTAAAATGATGGTTTCTAAAAGGCAGACCATAAAGTCATCCTTAGAAATATTTTAGTGCTATATGTTAGGCGTCGTGCAAATTCTCACAAGAAAATGTTTAATTAAAAAAAAATAACGGCTCTTACATTTTCCTTCCATTGAACGGTTATCGCTAGTTGTCTTCTAAAGGACTGGTGCACAAGCAATGCACAATGTTAAAGAGCTAACCGATGTGTGGCAACTAGCTTGACCTCAGATTGCGGTTGTAACGAGGATCCATGGGTTTGAACATGTCAAAAAAACAAATGCCTCACCTTACATGCACATCATACCTTATGCGGCATATTGTGGTACTTACATCGTGGTCTTGGATTCTGGAAGAAATAATGAATTCTGAAGAATAAAACAAAATAATAAAATCTTAGCTTGCGTTGGCTAAGTGGGTTTGATTTAAGTCTCCAAGCAACTCAGGCTATGAGAGACGCCGAAGTGGAAGGATTCAGAAATTTCGACCATCTGGGTCTGTTTAACGAGTTCCTACATCGCAAAGCACACTGGCGCCTTGCTTTTCGACTCCATTGAAACGCGGCCTCCGAGGCCGCGATTCGATCTCCCATTCTTGGGCATGGCGGTCGAGCACCCTAACCACTGCGCACCGGGCCGGGCCGAAAGATTGTCGAGATATTAGAACACGTCGCAAGACGCAACACTTGTTGGATGACAGTGTTTTATGTGAAACCTGTTTGAGCATTCTGTGGAATACTACGCTACTTGATATACAGAGACAAATGGAAGACGACACACGAATGAAGCGCAAACCAGGTAGTACACGCGATGGCTACTATTTCAAGTACAACGGGCATATATGTTCCTCACCTTCAACCTTTACATCGCGTGTACTACCTGGTTTGCGCTTCATTCGTGTGTCGTCTTCCATTTGTCTCTGTATATCAAGTAGCGCAGTATTCCACAGAATGATCAACCAACTGGCCCCCGTGTTTGCATTACTGTTTGAGGAATCAAACGTGCACACAATATATTTTAAAATATCAGAAATATTCATATTAAGAAAAAGATCCACATCACAAGACGAAAACATAGACAGAATTTACTGTTTCTGTCAGAGCTTGATTAAGGATTACGGAACTTTTGATACTGCGTGGCGAAGGATAACGAACCACGTACTTAAAAAAGCACATAACACATAAAAGTGATCCTTACTGCTTAATAACATTTTCTCCACCTTGAATGGCTCCAACTTCAGCCCGAGCATAAGTAGTTCCTTTGATTGTCACACAAGGCGTGGGGCTCAAATGATAATCTCCGGTTCACCGAAGAAACGAGCTGAATAAAGCGATCTGTTGGAAAACTACTTCTCTTCTTCCGCTACTTTTGCCCTGTGTAATCCGTGGGCTCCTTTGTCCCAGCAGCGATCTAGACTCTCTGACTGGTTTACAGGGTTGCTTTCTCAGGGCACCTGATGGCACATTTCGAAAGTTTGCTTCGGGTCTGCAGCGCGGTAAAAACAGCATAGCAGAGTTCTGTGCGTATTTGTACCACCTCATTACCATCGCAACACCTGCCCTCTCGCGTTCTATAATATTTTTTTGATTTCCGTATTCAGTAAACCCTAATCACTGCATAATTCTTGGTTACTTTTAATGTTAACAGGTGCCTTAAGTGTAATGTAAGTGGGTTGCTCGGATAATTACTGAGGAATGATACAAAGGCGGATGCAAGAAAAAAAGAGCGGGGACAACGGAACAGTGAACACAGATCAGCGCCGGTATTGTGTTCATCGCTTCTATGTGTGCCGTTACTTTTCGCCAAATGTTACTGGGGTATTTAGACTTGAGTTTACGGCGATATCGATAGTTTGGTGATTCCGGGTTAGTCACTACGATTGACACTATAAAAAAAAAATAAACGTTACCATAATGAAATTCCACGCTCAGAATATGTAGGGTTCAAAAAATATACAGAAAGAAAAAGGACACAAATTAACAAGACCGAAAAAAATAACTAGCCGTTACGATCTAAAATGCAACATCTTCCCCAGTTAGCAGAATAGATGGGTCGCTGACACATGCTTCAGTCTTGCCAGTATGGTGCGCCTTCACGATCTCTTTTGTCCTCTGGTCGCGATACACAAAGATTATATTATTTCGGTGTAGTTTGCTGCAGTTCAGCTTAACAGGATTCACCTGGTGTTTTTTATACGTCGTGCAAGGTTCTTGCCCGTGCAATTAACTAATGGTCGGTGATGTTCAGCGAGGCCCATGTTAATGCAACGACTTGTTTGGCCGATATGCACAGCCTTGCATATTACAGGATGAAGTAGACTACATTACGTTGGTAGGCGATGAAAAGATTTGCATGCCTAATGTCACACTTCTCGCGAGCACCCGTGTTTTGTTGTTAGGTTCTATCTCCGACCTCGCGACAAATTCTGCTCAGCTAATTTGGCCCTCAAAAAGAACGTCGACGTTATATAGTGCCGCGACCTCACTTATCCCATGAAACGTGCGATAAATGTTGGGAATAGCCTTCTTATTGCGCGGCCTCCTGTTAAAGGGCAACTTCGGAGGTTTTTTGACATTCGAATATTCTAGTAAATATTTCATCATAAGTTCTCCTCTTTGTCCTGACGCATTATACAAAATTTGGGCGCCGTACGATAATCCGTTCACGCGCAACACTGCTTTAAAATTTGCCGTTTTCATGGCTTAAGTTGAGAGTATTTTTGCGGGCAACACTGAGTTTCTGACGTCACAAACAGCATACCGGCGTTACTGTCCACTTCTCGCGTGATTATGAAATTGTGAGGCTTATATTGAACTACCTCAGATATTTTATGCAGTGTGTCGTGATTTCCTTAGTTTATTTTCACCATCCAAGGCACGTACGAGTGTTTTTCTAGTACTGAGTGTCACGTAACCATTTCGTCAACTGGGACATCATGTCTGGCCGTGAAAGCAGTTTCGGTTTCGATTTGCTGTTTACTTTTTAAAAAATACTAATTGGAATTTCGAAAAACGATTTTTTGTGTTGGAGTCAGGACATGCCGAGGAATGTAATTCAACTAAAAACACAAAATGATGAAATAGCCACCGGAGCTGCCCTTTAATGGTTTTTTATATTTCGGGACATCTTGCATGCGCCGGTAATGACAGTGACGATAGCCAGTGGTTACTAACCGGGCAATCTGTGCACCCAGGCTGTCTTTCATCATTTGATGGAAAGTCTTAAACAGTGCTAATATGATAGAGGGTTGGGCTATATGTCATTCTTCACCAATTTTGAGGGTCCCAAGTGGAAGTGCAGTAGTGGTTTGACAGATCTTGGCTACTTTTGTCAACAAACATGGTCATCCTGGAAGTGAAAAATATATGTCAAGAAAATGTAGCATATTGCCCTAGGGCATCTTATAGGTGAAACTGTGGCCGGATTATCTTTCCTTGAACACATTAAGTATATCAACATGACGGCTTAAAGTGTTTCTGTCAGTAAAGATAATATAATCATCAAGAAACCGAGCGCTCTCAAAATCATTCCGCTGATGTCGATTGAATTATCCTGTCCATTCTGAATAAGGAAATGTCGCTTAACGTCGGAGCTACACACACACCGATGCACATTCCGGACATTTGTCGATACACGCTTCCTTGCCATTGCACGGAAGTTATGAAATGCACGGCAAGGAATGAAATACACGCAGGAAATACACGACAGGAAAGGAAGTGCACGGCAAGGAAGGAAACACACAGCAATAGCAAGCAAGCTTGTATCAATAAATGTCCGAGGTGTGCATCGGCCCGTGTGGCTCCGGGGCTAAGCGACATTTTTCTATCCAGGATTGCCCGGGTAATCGAAAGGGACAACAGTGGGACGACGTTGAGGGCGTTTATGTACGTTGATGAATATGGTACTTTACGGTCCAAAACACTTTCAACCGTCTTCTTGTAAACATACTTAGGGTGATCAAAGAAATAAAATTTGGCCTCATTTTCGTGTTTAAGATGCCCCAAGGGAATATTCTACAGTTATTTCACATACGCCTTCACTTCTAAGATGACCATGTGTGTTGGCAATACAAACCCAGATCTGTCAAACCACCAATTCACTTCCACTCGGGATACTCAAAACTGGAGAAGAATGACATATTACAGCCGCCTATGATAGTGGCACTGTTTACGACTTGCCATCACAGGGTGAAAGACAGCCTAACTGCGCAGTACGCACAGCTAGTAACCGCTGGATATTCCGACTATGTCATTATCGATGCATGCGAGAAGATGGCACAAAAGATAAAAAAACAATAATGGCCCATCTAAGGTGGCAGCACAATAATATGGCTGTTCTTCCCTATATTCATTGCGTATCTCATGAGCTAAAAACGTTGCGGCACGTTATAAATTCGACGCTTTTTTAGCGCCAAGTAAGCTCAGCAGAATTTGTCGCTCGATAGAAGATAAGACCGAATAACAAAACACTAGTGCTCGTAAGAAGTGTGGCATTAGGCATGTAAATCCTTCCATCGCCTGCCAACGTAATGTGCTCTCCTTGATCCATGTAACTTCTGGTGCTATTTATATCGTCCAAATAGGTCGGTGCATAACAAGCGCCGCACTGAACATCGCAGATCTTGAGATAATGACACGGGCGCGCGCCTTGCAAGTCAGGTAAAAAAAACTGCGAACAAGATGAATCCTGCGAAGCTCTACTGAAGCAAATAGCAATAATCTTTGTGCATCGTGACCAGTGGACAAGAGAGATCGTGGAAGCGTACCATATCGCTAAGATTGAGTATTTTTAGAGATCTACCTATTCTGCTGTCTTGGAAAAAACTTGCATTTTTAGATAGTAACGTCTAATCATCTTTTCTGTCTTAGTACTTTGCGTCATTTTTGTTTATGTAGTTTTCGTAAACCCTATATATTCTGAGTGTGGAATGAGCGCTTTTGTTGCTTTTAAGCGACTGTCCAGTGTGGTCTCTTCCTTCTGTGTGCTCGACTTTTTTGCTCTTTAGTTTCCATCATGAACATTTACTAACATGCTGAAATTTTAGCCCTCCTCCTGTGTTTACGCAAAAAAAGATAAATCACTAATAGGACACTCCTCAAAGTGGTGAATGAAAACTTTAAAAGATAGAAAAAAAGAAGAAAATGAACATCACGAATACCTTTCCCGACCTTGTTTCGACGTTATTTGTGAGAAGTCTTTCAGCTTAATTTGCCAATTTCTGACGAGATAAAAAACTAGAGAGAGTAAACTATAATGTAGTATATTACAGGAGCACCAGACACAGGCAGCCCGTGTGATGCTATTCGTAAGCAACCGATGCTCACTTTACATAGGTGCATTTCAAGTGAAGAGTATAGCAGGTGACATCAGTAAATCATGCACACAAGTAAGACTAGGGAGTGTGGCGGGATACACTTGCCGCAGCTGGCGCAAGAGAGAGTTAATACCAAGTGATTGGGAATTGCCTTCATACTGCACTTAGCATAAGTATGCAAATTATGACGGCGAAATGTCAAAGCTGGGGCCATTGAGCTAATTCAGTGTGGGGCACTTTGATTATTCCTGTAACTTTGTTTTACGGTTAAAAGGCGATTTCAAAAGGCATTTCTAACGGGAGTGAAGTAAGGGCCCCGCTACAGGAATTGGTTTGGTATAGACCATTAGTAACCATTATGCTTACGCAGCGTAAGCAATGCAGGAAGGCCTGTGATTCCATACCTGTGTACTGCGAATTCTGGGCATTTCTGGTGGTCACGGTTATGTCCTTCGTCAGAGGCATCGCAGGAGGCATCGTGGGAGCCAACGTGGGAACTTGCTCACATTCGTTCATACCGGTGCCGGGCGCTGGGGCAACAAGTGGTGCGGCTAAAACGGGGTTTGCGATGACGATAGGCTGAACCATGACGACGAGATGACTCAAAACATTCTGGTCGAGAATGTTAATATGGGGTGACAGCGAAGCCCGGACCAGTGGCCTGCAGAGAATGTGCGGTGCGCAGGTAGTGTTGATTTTTTAGTTTCGGGTACACATTTCTGACGTTTTATGTTGTGCTTCATGAGGAATTTAGGGTCGTGCTTTACATGCGCCGAAGTGTGTATGCTTGTTATATTCGAGGAATGGAAGAGTAATATGTCGCAGCTTATTCGTTTGATTAACTTAGTCTTCGTCATCAGCCACTCTTATATTCTTAGTTATTCATAGCGAGCCCGCCTTGCTTCCCTTCTCTCGACGTTTAGAGATTTGAAAAGCAAAAACTTGCATGTTCCGCTCTGGCTATGGTAACTGTGACGCCAACAGTTGTCTAGTCACCGAAGAGGCGAAGACGGCATGCACAGCAGACACTCTTTTGGCAAGGTCTCACCCTAATATCCACTGTGGTGAACCATCCGCTCATGATTCATTATTAACGAATTTCTGTGCGGCGCCAGATTACCCGCTTCCGTATTAAAATTGTGGCGCAAATATTTTGTGCACCGCCGAGGATGTTTGTATAAGATTTCTTTTTCCATTGTTAGAGTTGTTCTTTTTTATGCCCGTGAGGACTGTCCCTCTCTCCAGCGCCAGAGGGCGCCTTTGTTGTTTGGTGGCGCTTATTTCTGATGAATAAAGTTTTTCAGTCAGTTCGAGATATTTCCATGTGCGGCAGATGAGAACTGCGCATGTGCTCGTCTGAGAATAGAACGTGCGCGCGGTTTTCGTCAGAGTTCAGTGCCAGAAAGCAAAGCATGACTCCTGTATTTTCAATAATGTACGACTTTATTAAGGCTCTTCTTTATTTCTTTAGCCTCTCTACGAAGCAGTAGCTCCACTTCAAGGAAGATAATTGGAACTCCATTTAGTCTCGATCTGCTAGCCGAGTTAGAGGCTAGTTTGTGACAGGGAATCAAACTGACTGCATACGCACCTCGAGTTGTGTACTGTGCAGAAAAGACGACTAAATCTTTTCCAAACTCTATGACAGTTCCTCAATGCCAAAGCTCCAAGAAAACTGTCAAACAGTGAGAAGCAGGGCTTTCGGACATCTTAAGTCTGAATCGGCTTAAGCGGGAATAAAAATCCTTATTGTGTGTCCTAGACACCTTCTAAAATATTCATGTCACTGGAAAACGCATAAGCAACGGGGCTCCACCAGTGAACGTATAACTTTAGCGTCAACCTAGGGGAGTAAGTTGGATCACGTGACTGCTCTCACTACTGCTGGGGCACGCATGATATTAGATTTCTACGTTAAAAAATTAATGTTCTGTTTCTTTGTCGGTTTCTTGTGATAGAGCACCAGCATTGCATATATTGATCTAGTGTCGTGCTTGGGGTCGCTGCATTTCGGTTGCTGTTATAGGCCGTTACTGCGCTGTACTGCAACACTGGACGTACCAGCCGATACCAGGCATAAGCTAACACGGTATTTGTACACGAAACAATAGGACGACGGGATCTCGGTTGATTAAGCTGCTAACGGGCAACAGTATCCAGTGCGCAGCAAACATTCCATCAAACAAGATTTCGTATATGGAGTTAACGCTGAAAAGCTCGGTGAATGGCGACCGGTGGTAAGGCGGACGCGTTAATGTTCTTGCTCTGACCAGTGCCCAGTAGAGCCAACACCTATTGCGGGCAGAATGGAAGATACCGGCTTGATTACACAGCAGTGCCTTAACAAAGCAATAAATGTTCGTAATAAAAGATTATGCCGCCACTGCAGCTGCAAGCATGACGAGGTGCCTAAGCAGTACTGAAGTAGTTACATATTTACACTGAAACGACAAGTAAATATGTGAAAGGAGAGCATTAGTCGTGATACCCCGAGATAAGGGTAAAAAATGTACACTCTATGGAAAAACATTACTTTTTGGTTTGGTTTAGATGATTTAACGTTCCAAGTCGACTATGGCTATGAGGCACAGTAATGCTGGGCCTCAGAAATGTTGACCTTCTGCGGTATTTAAGGTGCACTGACATCGCACAGCACACGGGTACCTTCCTTTCGCCGCTGAAGCGATAATTCCAATCAGCGTGGAAGGAACTCCTGCATTAGAAAAACATCAGCATAGGTGCTTTAACCAATTTTTCCAGTCGTTCCTAGTCTTTAGCTTTCCTCCTTGATATATTAAGTCCAAGCGAGCAGCCGAACTCTGCGCCTTTTCTGTCATTGCTGTCTCTCGGCATTTGTCAGGATCCTAATAGCTCTGTTCCTGATAGAGAAAAATCTTCCTTTTATTAAGGCGTAAGCAATAAATGCCTATTTTGTTGGGGTTTCTGTCAGAAGTTTGTGCAGGCATGAATATGTCTCATTCGAACGACGTAGAGCGAAGCCAACGATAGCATCTGCAAGAGCATCAGAAAATCAGCTTGTTTGCTAAATTGGGTGCATGTAGAGTAATTAAGCAATCAATCAGAGCTGATTAACTCAATCCAATGTCAAAATCGCCGTGCACAGTAATGGCGACGTCCAAATGGGGTCACGTGGTACTCCACTTCTGGTGACGTAGGCCTAACTTGCGGTGGCGGGAAATTTGAAATGTTTGAACGTGTACGAGCTTGAAAGGGCGTGATTTTGCCCACAAATGGGTGGGAATGATTGGAAAGTGTGTGAAGAGAGGTAATGAACTGAACAGAAGTGAATGAATCAAACACTTATCAGCATTTAAGACGTCTAGGAAAGCGTCAAACAGCAGCACTTCGATACACGTGTACATAACCCACTGAGTGTTTGACGCGGGCGGTGCCAAGAGGTTGTGCCATGCTGTGTACAATTGTAAATTGCTTTATAGGAAAGGTGCAGTATTTGCCACACGCACTGAGGGCGCCTGACCCGCGCTGTAATGGAAGGGAGGATGGTGGAAGTGAAAGTAGAAAGAAAGAGATGCCTTAGTGGAGGGCTGCAGAATAATTTCACAACCAAGGGAGGCTTAACGTGCACTAACGTACTGCATACGGACGACTCTCTATTTTGTTCCATGAGTCCACACCCTGCTTACGCAGAGCCGAGGAGGAAAGGGAAAAAATTATGTACCCAGTGCGATGTGCTGCAGCGATGGCGGTGTAGAGTCCGAAGCAGCCATAACCAAAGGACGCCATCCTGTCTAGACAGTTTTAAGTTCCTATAGTGGCTCATGTTTTTTCTAGCATACCATTTGAAACAAAAGAAGTCAAGGAAAAATTTGTATAATATCGCACTTGTGTTTGGAGTGAGCATTCGTTTCACATTCAGTGTCACAATGAGACAAGGTTAGCATTATTAGCCGATAAGGGGAGCAAGAATAATGTTATCTTTAAATATTACAGCGTGTGATCACATGTATCTTCCGAAACGTGTTATCACTATTGAGTCGCTATACAGGGGCGCCTCAGTTAATCTGAGTAGCAGTATGCGGGCGTACTATGCGGGCCACGATCATAACACTATTGCGCCATGATTGCTCACGAAATGCAAGACCAAAACTAGTAGCAAAATGAAAAATAACCATACTCCATTGTTTGACGCAACCATAGAGAGATTGACTCACTTTAGAGACTGACCAACGATGTTGAACAAGTAGCAGGGTCAAGCAGTACGTTCCAAAGCAAGGTTTCTTCTTCTATGACCTATGCTGTGCCAAGACTCGCGGCAGATACGTTTTCATCTTCATCTTGTTCTTCGGACATGATGTGCATGAAAATTTAGGGATATTAATCAGTTTCTGATGACGACAGAACTTGGATGACACCGAACATACTAAATACGCAGTCTAAATTTATATCTAACATTTCGAAGGCTTCCAGCACCACTGCTTACTGTTACGACCTCCTTAGGGTTATCAGTGCGTGAGCATTAAGTGACTATGTTTGAAGGAGCTTGTCCCGAGAGTTTCTCATCGCGGTTACCTTGAACTGAAAATAGTTATACGAAAAATGACATTTGTATGCGAAAAGGGACCAATACATCTGGCAGAAGAATTGTGTGGTTGAAGCGGATTCATTATTTAATTAATTATATATATAGAGCCAAACAAGCCAATCAGACGTCTGAATACCTGGGAGAGCTAATGTCGAAGTCCAAGTAGTCGTGACGTCATACAACTGGAAGACGTGTGTCTAGGCAAAATGGCTTGTTGGACAAGTTGGTGGGACATATTAAAACAGCGCTACAAACACGAACAGATAGAAAGACAGAAGATCTGGTTGTCTACTTTCTTCACTCCCTGTGCATATAAAGACATGCTTCATGAATAAAACCTCAGTTGTCAGCTCAGCGCAATGTGTGTCTGTCTTTCTATCTGTCCGTGCTTCTAGTGCTGTTTCAACATAACGTAATGTCTGTTTCCAGGTAAGAGTGAAAAATGCTAATAAATGGTCGACATCTGCTAAAAACTGATTGGTGAGTGTCTATTAAGTAAAGAAAAAAATTACAAGAGTTCAACGCTGCTGAAACAAATATTGAGCGAAAGCACTAGCTGCGGGTGACCGAGTGTTCTTCTTCCTCAGCCCACATATAAAGCCTCGCTTTAACTAAGCCGTATGGACGTGCCTCAGTGGCCTATAGGGGTAACGTGAATGCCAAGGTCCTAGCAGGCTGATTCTGACATAACCGTCCCGTGTGAAACGCTCTAGTTTCACCCATGTTGGCAGCTCCATGCCAACGGAGCCTCGGCTCCGACCGCGCCACGCCGACCGCTTGAGTTGGGAGCTCATCTCTCGCTTTTAACGCGGTAGCGTTAAGGAGCTCGTGTCGCAGAAAAGCCGGTGTCGTCGGCGTCGGCGGCGTTGGCCGTGAGCGACAAATCCCGGCATGCACTTCATAAATAAAAAGAAACTTCCATGATGGACTGGGTGGGAATCGAATCAGGGTCTCCGGAGTGAGACACGGAGAAGCTACCACTCAGCCACGAGCTCGATGCTTGAAAGCGGTACAAAAGCGCTTCTAGTGAATGCGGTGTTGCCTTAGAAACGTGCCGTAAAACGTTATACTGCGGTGTATATCGGTAATTATGAACATGTTACTTACAGAAGTCGCAGTTACACGAGTAGCGAAGTACGTTTCCGCTACATTTCCTCTGCGCTCTGCACACATGCAGAGCCATCTTGCGGCAAACGCAGAAGAACCCCTCCTCGCAATGTGCGGCGCTGCCCCGACACGTGGCGCGCCACTCGCCCCTGCAGCTTCGCCGTGCACCCTCACGGGTTGTAGAATCAAGCGTCTTTCCTTTCTTTAGATCACTATCTTCGCTCACCCGCTTCTCCCCTTCGGGCCGCGCGGGTACCGGTGCGAGGATGCCCCAATACTCTTGCGTTTAATAAATTTTCTCGCTCTCTCCCCTGCTAACATCCAGCGTGCGTCACTCGAACAGTGGTGTTTAGGCGACGCGGCTCCTCTTTCCGCTCACAGCGCGATTGCTAGGTGCAGTGTCTGATGCCGGACGCCTCTGACGTGATTGCTGCGCCGTAGCGCTTCTGATGGGAAAGCGTCCCCTGCGATGTGTGCCGAGCTGCTTCCGAGGAATCATGCTACTGCGTGGTGCTCCCAAGCGAGATAGAGGACGATCCCATCAAGGCGTCAGCCCCATGATCGCGTCCGCCTTCATGGCGCGTCGCTGCCCGGCTTTCTCCCTCCGAGACACCGAGTTCTTTAGTGGGCGGTGCGAACGAGGTGCAATAACGCTATCGCGTTCCACTCTTGAAGGCGAAGCTTAAGCGTCCTCCTTTAAAACCTCGTGAGACTTGGATTGCAAAACACCTTCCAGGGGATACGCGAGGCGCAGCTTCAGTGGCAAAATCTCAGGCTGTTGCAGACAACGACTAGAAGGGCGCTCTTATAGAGACTCGGATACCCCGCGCGGATGCGAGAAATAGCGAGGAAGGAAACGATTCCGCAAAGCTTTGCAAGTCCCTCAAGGTAGCGGCAATCCCGAGGAACATGGACCCCAAACTACACCGACGCAGAACAGAAGTGAGGGCCGAATTCACTGAGAAAACATACCCTTATCAAGACATGACTGTGTATGCAGACACGTCCTCTTGAGGAGAAGACTCCAAAACTGCCGTGACAAAGGTGGCCGATTAGTCACTACGCGATGTGACCAGCGCGTTTATGCGCCATTGCACGGTAGCAGAGGCAGAGGAAGGAGCCATTGTTCTAGCGGTGGCCGAGGGCTGTTGAACCGGGCGGGGGCTAACAATACTCACGCACTATAAAACAGCCTGAAAAAATTACTTGAATTGTAGGATAGGTCGTCACGCGCTCCGTATACTTCTTGAGGCGAGCGACAAAATTTAATAACACAAATAAGAAAACAAGGCCACAGAAAAACATATGTGGGTGCCGGGGTATATAGGGGTGGCAGGGAACCAAGAGGCCGATAGGATAGCTCGAGTATGCTCTACATCCCGAGCATACGTCGAGACCACGGAACTTTCGCCAGTACCCAATGAATATTTGACCATACTCGAAAACTATAGATGCAGAAGAATGCGATATCCACTGCCGCACAGTTCTCTCAACAGAAGAAAATCTGTCATTTGGACACAGCTACAGACAGGTTCGTACACAAACCTATGCATACTAAACAAAATGCACCTTACGATATACGCGGACACATGTCCTTGGTACGAAGAAAATCCCACGCTGTATCACCTCACATGGGCCTATCAAAACATGGACGTGGTCATCAAAATACGAAACCCGAGTGTGGAGCAATGGGAGACTGCTGACCAGCGAGCGCTGCGAAGACCAGCAAAGTCATGTACGAGGTTAATAGGCGGCAGCGTTCAGAGCCGCCATGGACTGAGGGTAACCGACCATTAGGCGGCGGAGAAGACGCCTGAGGATGAAAACAAGGACAAATCTTAAGACGCCCCAAAACCACCGAAAAATAACATAGAGCCAAATAAAGTTCTTCCTTCATTCTATCGAAAAGTGGCCGGAATTCAATCCTGTATCCATGTGAACATTAGGGCTAGCGCTATAATCCTGTGCTGGGGTAAGTATGGTTGAACCTAGTGACACGAGCAAAAGCTGTGTTAAGCATGATTTGATAGTTTGAGTTAGGAGGACGGTGAAGATTCGCCTGGAAAGTAGCCGCGATACCAGATAAACACCGCGTTGTTTTAGAGCGAAGTCCCACTTTATGCCTGCAGAGCTGAAAGTCAAATAATGCTTGGAAATGACCTCTACGGCGCAGGCCAGGCCTCCGCGTAGTGTGACAGATGCTGCATCTTACCTTCTTTTAAACAGTTTAGATGTAGGTCATTTTCCACCTCTCGCATGCAGCGTTAAAGGCCAAATCTCATTGAAAAAAAAAACGCCTTCGAAACAGAGCCATAGCGGTCGGCTCCGAACATTGGGTACTCCGGCACAGATGCCCGATTACTGCTCCGGAGTACCGCATTTCGAACCTGGTGACTGGCGGCTGCCTTTTCAATGGAGCAGTACCGGAGAGGCATAAATGTGCTGCGTTACGTCAGTGCACTGTCAGTGTGCATTAATGATGTGGTGGTGGTTTGTGGTTTGTGGGGTTTAACGTCCCAAAGCAACTCAGGCTATGAGAGACACCGTTGTGGAGGACTCCGGAAATTTCGACCACCTGGGGTTCTTTAACGTGAACTGACATCGCACTGCACACGGGTGCCTTGCTTTTCGCCTCCATCGATGTTAATTGTAATTGTGGGGTTTACAGGCAAGGGGAGGCGCAGTACCTGTCTTACATTCTGTGTTGACGCCTGAACTGGTCCCAAGGGAAAAGAGGCAGGTGGGAGCGAACGTGGAAAGAGAAAAATAGGTGTTGTATAGGAGGGCCGAAGAGTATTGGCCCCCACCTGACCTTAAACATGCACCGACAGCGTTGCTTGCACAGTAAATGGACGCATTTCCGTTTCTGCTCCATCGAAACGCAGATGCTTGCGGTTGGATCATAATCGGGGTTTTTCAGTTGTTGTGGCTGTAGTAAGAAGGAAAAGAAAATGCATGGGCCTGCTACTGGCTCTGTAGCTGAGCCACCTCCGCTGCCTCGTGCAGATAGAAGAGATACTAATTAATTGGTTCACAGGAAGGAAAAGGCGCAGTATCTGTCACACTTGTGTCTGTGGACACCTGAACCACGCCGAAACGGAAGGGAGACTACTGATTTCTTTATAGGAAGGGAAAGGCGCAGTAACTGTCTCACTTGTTTGCTGTGGACACCGCAACCGCGCCCTAAGGGAAGGGAGGAAGGTGGGAGTGAAAGATGAAAGAGAGAAAGAGGAGCCGTAGTGGAGGACTACGAAGTAATTTCGACCACCTGGGGATCTTTAACGTGCGCTGACATCGCACAGCACACGGACGCCTCTTCGTTTCACCTCCATCGAAACGCAGCCGCCGAGATCGGCTTCGAATCCGCATATTCCGGACAGTAGCCGGGCGTCTTACCACTGTACCACCCCGGTGGGGCGCAGATAGAAGAGAATATAGAGAAGAAAGGAAATAAAGAGAGGAGAGACGCGCGCCGCAACAACAGCCGTCGTCCACCACCAGCGGTGGCGTGTGCAATGACGGCCTACAACACACAAAAATTTGGTGCCAGGCTAGCCCCTGCCGCAAGCGGCGGTGACCAACCTGTACCAGCCCCATCAGGGGAGAGAATGTTTTCTCCCTAATGATTTTTTCGTCATCCAAAAGAGGGGTCAGGCATTCACGCTATGAAAGCTAGGAAGCTTTGTTTTCCTGTGTTTTCTTTCTACAAAGTTCTCTCATATCCTCTTTCTAATTTCTTTTAGAGATTTTTGAATAATAGAGATATGGAGTGCGATGTATACTATGTTTTAATTTAATGCCAGGTGCAGAAATTTAGAATGCTTGTCAAATTACTTGGAAGAATTTATTGCTCATTTGTACACCTAAGCAGGGATCTCTACGTGGCTAGAAACCCCAGTATTTGGTGCAGGCGGATGAGAGACCGCTCTCGTATCTGCTGTAGTGGAAAACCTTCTGCTTTCCCGGGTCCTCGAACTTTACCCGCGCCCGAGCACTGTGAGTCCGCAATTTTAACGCGATAGCGTTAAGGGCCCCGTGTCGCAGAAAGTTGGTGTCGTCGTCGGCGGCTGCCATCCCGCGTCGTCCGGCGTTGGCTTTGAGCGAAAAATCCCACAAGCATTAAGAAATAAGAACGAGCAGGAAAAATCGCCGATATGAGGCGAACGTGTGCCTCCGGGGTCACGCTAACCACTCCACCACGCCAGCTAGATGGTTTGAAATGAACAAAGGCGCGTCTATTGATTACGGTGTTGTCTCAGAAATGTCCCTTAGAGAAGTGTATTGTGACGTATAATAATAATTATGAGCATGTAAATTACAGAATTACAGAACACGCAGTTACGCGAGTGGCAAATTACTTTTCCGCTGTACTTCCTCTTCGCTTGGCGTGCACGTAGTGCCATCATGCGTGTGGCGCACGGAATAAGATAGACAGGTCATGGCCTCCGAGATCATCGCGCCGGCTCAGATCGGCAACTATGTTGCTGACGAACTACGACTGCAATTTGAGGCCCGCGCGTTTCGGCAAGGTGGCTGGCAGCGCTTCAACGTCCCGGAAGGAATAATAAATAAAAAATATAGCAAGTTGCTCGATGCCCCGCCGGGGTGGTGCAGTGGTTAGACGCCCGACTACTGTGCCGGAATACCCGGGTTCAAACCAGACCTCGGCGACTGCGTTTCGGTGGAGGCGGAACGAAGAGGCGTCCGTGTGCTGTGCGATGTCAGCGCACGTTAAAGATCCCCAGGTGGTCGAAATTACTTCGTAGCCCTCCACTACGGCTCCTCTTTCTCTCTTTTCACTGTAACTCCACCTTCCCCCCTTCCCTTACGGCGCGGTTCAGGTGTCCTGAGACACAAGTGTGACAGATACTGCGCCTTTCCCTTCCTGTGAACGAATTATTATTATTATTATTATTGTTATTATTAAGTTGCTCGACAACGCTATCGCGTTCCATTCTTAAAGGCGAAGCTTAAAGGACCACTGTCCAGGGAAGGCCCTTTTAAGAAAAGGAACCCAGTGTTTCGATCAGGTACCGGAGATAGTCTGTGCAAAATTCTACAGCGACACGCGCGCCGCAAAGCATCGAAAATACAATTCAAAGCTCCCTCATGCTCTCCTTTGAGAAGCCAGCTTCACCGCTTCCTGCGCTGGCCCGACGGGCCCCGATAATGACGTACGTACCGGGAACGACGTCCATTGGTCCGTCTCGCTGACTGACGGGAGAAGGATGGGTGTCTACCGCTCGCAGCGCGCTTTTCCCTCGCCACGGCCGGACTGAATCCAGCGGCGCGCGCTCCATCGACCGTTTTTTTTTCGCGCTCGCGGAGAGCCACGCCCCACCTCCCGCCAAACGCGGAGGAGGAAGGGGAATATGTATTGCGGAGGCTAGACGACCTCGGGCAGGAGAGTGAAAAACCTTTGCGAGGGAACGGAAGGAGAGAGGCAGGATAGAATCGGGTGATTGCGGTGGCTGTAACTGCGTTATTAGTTACTCTTTCCAAAAACATTTTGCGGCCTTGCGTTCCAGGGGCGAAGTCTCATAGTCACCGGGGAAGAAAATATTTTCGACCGGAGGGTGGACAGTAGGCCTTTAAGCGTCCTCCAAATTTTGTATAGTTTCGCCCCAGTTAGCGGCATTGTTTCCATCTTTTTTGGTTTATGATGGCTGGTCTTAGATTTATTACTTTTAATGTACAAGGGTTCCGTTCGCCCGACAAACAGCGGGAGGTTTTGCACTTAGCGCGCTCATGCAGGGCAGGCATTTTATTTCTTCAAGAATGCAATTTCCGCTCACTTTCCAATGTTAACTTGTTCCGCGAACGCTTCCAGGTCGAAGCTTTTTTCTCCTTAACGGATTCGCGTTACTGCGGCGGAGGGATCGTGTTTCTATCGCAGGCCTCTTGTTGAGGCGCGCACTGCACGTTTGGATTGGATGGCCGTGTTATTGCGGTTGGTGTCTTCTTGGATGGGCGGAAGGTGCGTTTTGTGAACGTTTACGCACCGGCTACGCGGGCATTGACCAACAATGTCTTTCGTTCCATCGCGACGTACCTTCTTGAGCTAATGTCGCACGTCCTATTAGGAGATTTCAGCTGCATCCCAGACACTTGGCACGATATAGAAGGACCCGGGCAGGGAAGCTCCAATTATCATGCAAGGGAACTGGGAAAGCTTCTTCGTCAGCTTAAGCTCACGGACGCGTGGGTATCACTTCATGACGGCCGCTTTTCAGTCACGCGGACCAGAGGTCGAACGGCATCTCGACTTTACCGCGTCTATTTGCGTCCACGCTAGTAGAGAGTCTTGCGACATGTGAGGTCATCTCCATTCCTCCAGACGCTAGAGGCTTGCGCGACCACTGTCCACTGTTGGTCTCGTTGAGGTGTGCTTCCGGCCGTTCAGCCATGCCATCAGCTTGACGTATGAACATCGCTCTCCTCTACGATGAGCAGCAGGGCATCCGGGAGATTCGGGCAGCCTTGTTAGGGTCTCCTGTCGGCTCAAGCGCGGCCAACCCAGACACGTGGTATGCCCTGAAGAGCAAATGGCGAGAAATTCTCATGCACGCAGGCAGAGAGAGGCACAGGGGAAACACATCTGCACTGGACGAAGTGCTTCGCCTCATGAGAATTATTAAGCAGGCAGGCGAGCTCAGCTTCGCAGTGTGCGAGTACCTAGACACACACCGTGTCCGATACCACCGAATCCAAGAAGAGGGCTCCCAGGCGACTCGTGTAGCAGCTGAAACGAACAAGCTTTGCCAGGACTCAGCCAGGATGGTGCTGTGGTAAGACGCCCGACTACTGTGCCGGATTACCCGGGTTCGGACCCAACCTCGGCGACTGCGTTTCGATGGAGGCGAAAGAGGCGTCCGTGTGCTGTGCGATGTCAGCGCACGTTAAAATCGCAATTACTCCGTAGCCCTCCACCACGGCTCCTCTTTCTCTCTTTCTACTTTCATTCCCACCTTCCTCCCTTCCCTTACGGCGCGGTTCAGGTGTCCACAGAAACAAGTGTGACAGATACTGCGCCTTTCCCTTCCTGTGAAACAAAAGCAACAAAGACTCGGCCAATCTGATTCATGCTAGGCAACGTCGACGCCGCGGCAAGGACACAGCCCGTATTACAAACATAACATTGCCGAACGGCGATATCAGTGACCAGCCGTGTGATATTGAGGGGGGTTTCAGCAATTATTTTGCTGAAAGTTTTACGTCGCAGGATACGCTCGAACAGGCTGATTTTGAGGACGCTCTGGCCGCATTCTGGGGGCTCTCCCCCATCCGCCTGATGAGATAGCCTTGTCGCTATGCGCGCGAGCAACCAAGGAGGAAGTTTATGGCGTGGTAAAGGCCATGCACCGGGTTTGCGCCCCTGGACCAGATGGGCTAGTAGCCGGATTTTATTAAATAAATTGGTTCACAGGAAGGGAAAGGCGCAGTAACTGTCACACTTGCTCTGTGGACACCCGAACCGCGCCGTAAGGGAAGGGAGGAAGGTGGGAATGAAAGTGGAAAGAGAGAAAGAGGAGCCGTAGTGGAGGGCTACGGAGTAATTTCGACCACCTGGGGATCTTTAACGTGCGCTGACATCGCACAGCACACGACGCCTCTTCGTTTCGCCTCCATCGAAACGCAGCCGCCGTGGTTGGGTTCGAACCCGGGAACTCCGGCACAGTAGTCGGGCGTCTTACCACTGCACCACCCCGGCGGGGCGGATTTTATTACACCTTTTTTGATATCCTTGGCGACACTATCATGCAAATGGTGAATTCCTTCCTTGAAGAAGGAGTCAAACCGCACTCGTTTAGGGATGGCAGCATAGTTCTGGTTCCAAACAGGGAATGGTGCCGTCGTGCGCTGAGGCTTGGCGGCCAATAACCCTCCTAAACACAGACCACAAGTTAAACGCTTCGCTCTTCGTAGAACGCTTGAAGCCTTTGTTGCTAGACCTCGTTAGCCCCATCTAGTCATGGGTGGTACCAGGAGGCTCCATGTTTGCGTCGCTGACGGTCACGCACGATGTTTTCGCGTATGCAAGCGCCAAGGGGTTTAACGGTGTGTTCGCGTCACTCGATCAAGCAAAGGCCTTCGGCAGAGTGGATCATCGTTATCCGTGGTCAGGGCTACAATGTTTTGGCTTCCGTTCAGGCTTTATTAGCCGAGTGGCGTCTTTATACGAAGACTTGAGCGCAAACGTCATTATAAACGGTTCAGCTTCCACCTCATTTCCAGTGCCACGCGGAGTACGTTCAGTTCAGTTCAGTCGCTCAGTCGTGTCCGACTCTTCGTGACCCTATGGACCATGTCACGCCACGCTTTCCGGTCTCTCACTATCTTTCTAACATCACATAACTTCATCTGCAGTGCCTCAAGGATGCCATCTAACCATCGCGTTCGCTGCCTACCCTTTCTCCGGCGACCCTCAACCTTTCACAACATCAAATCTTTCTCCAGCGACTCCTCTCTTCTCATCAGATGACCAAAGTAGCTCAGCTTTAACTTTAGAATTTGACCCTCCAATGAGCAGTCGGGGTTTATGGTCGACAATATCGACTGATTTGACCTTCTGGCAGTCCAAGGAACTCTTAAGAGTCTTCGCCAGCACCACAATTCAAACGCGTCAATTCTTCGGCGGTCAGCCTTTTTCACAGTCCAACTTTCGCATCCATACATCACAACTGGAAAGACCATAGCACGAGTTATACGGATCTTGGTTGGCAGACTAATGTCTCTGCTCGGAGTACGTTAGGGGTGCTGTTGTCTCCAGCACTTTTCGTGCTGGCCTTAGACCCCCTGCTCCGCAGAGTTCAAGTACCCCCCAATATTAGTGGGTTTTCCATGACCGGAAAGGAATCGATTGTCGTGTCGGCGTATGCAGATGACATATTGTTGTTCCTTCGCGACGCCGACAGCATGAGGAGCTTTCTGCAGATTTTTCAGAATTACGCTCGTGTTAGCGGAGCACAGCTAAACGCGGACAAGAGCAAAGCTCTTCAGTTTGGTCTGATCCGCTCCCCATACGCATCCCTTTTGTACAGGTTGTTAAAGTTCTAGATTTCCTCTTGGAGGAGGGGGGAGTGTCCCCACGAGTGTGGGACGAGGCTATCTCTAGGACAACCAGCGCATTGAGCAGCGCCGCACAGTTTCACCTCTCCATAAGCCAAAGCCAAACTTGGAAGCCAAAGTGAACTTGGTTAAGGCTCGTGCGTGCGGCTTCGCCTATTACATTGCCTGCACCACAGTCATGCCCCGCCGAATAGCAGGCTGCTTAGGAACCATCAACAGCACTTATATTTGGGATGGTGGCATCGCGCTCGTCGCGCGCCACATATGTCTTTTGCCGACCACGTAGACTGGTACCCCCGCCAGATGTTAGCCTAAATAATAGAGAAGCTATCGCGTGGAGGCGGCTGCAAACTAATGCGTTCATGAACCCGGTCTGGGCGTTTCACACGCTACCAGACCTTAGGGACAATGATCTTGTAAACACTGTGGGGCGAGAGGGACCCTCGACCCCATATTTTGGGAGTGCCCACAATCTCCAGGGACAGGACAAAATATTACAAGTAGAGTAGCCTGGGATACCCTGCTGCGAAGCGCGGACCCTGCGATCCAGCACCGTACCGTCCATCTGGCGGAAGAGGCCGCAAAAAGCCAAGAGCTACCTGCCAGCCTCTAATCCACGGGCGCGCGACTTCCCGTCTTCCCCGGCACGCGAGCCGGGGGCAGGGAAGAGGACGCCCATTTCAGATGGAAATAAAAGTTGTGCAACCAACCAATCGCGAGGGGGACTGGGGCTGCCGTGTGTTGCGACAGTAGCCCGCCTCCTAAGTGCGAAACGTGTGGCAACACTCGTGTGTGATGAATCTTACCTAGGGCGCTCATTACTATTGTGTTTTCTGAGCACTGATAGTCGCGTGTTTGCCCCAGGCCGCCATACAGGCCAGCAAGCAGAGAGGCCCCTGGCCTTTTACAGAGCCGCTGCGGGCCTGAAATCATTGCTAGATACAGAGTTCTCTGATGCTCCGATGCTCCACTTTGCGAGACCCCGCCTCTCGAATCAGCGAGCTGGTCGCATGCGCGCAACTCAGCTCAGATGACCAGCGGCGCACGAGGGCGAGGAGGTGGAGGGTACTGGGGTTATGTAGAGTACCCCCGATCGTTAGAGGCTTCGAGTGGCGAAGACGGTGGGGCGTCCTCCCAACAAGAGAGCGACTGGAGTCATGGGGACATGTGCCCAACAGCCAATGCGCCAACTGGGGGGCTACAGAGACTGTGCACCATGTGTTCTTTGAATGCGTGGTAGCGCGAACAATGTGGCGGTTGGTGTATAGATAGACCACTGTGTGTTCGCGCCGGACCTAGAGTTCGGGAACCGCGAGTCCTCGTTGAACGATTGGTTTTCTTGTGTGCCATTTAAATTTATCGCATTAAAAATTGAACCCAAAAGTAATGAAATTGCGATGCGGTATTCGCCGTCGTTTTAACATTAGGTTAACGTTGCACTGTGTTTTGTAAAGATAACCTACTCAATTATTTTGTTAATTTTCAAATGTTAAGTACCCCTTGGCCATTGGCTGGAGTGGGTACTTCCATGCCCTCATTGAGTTCAACACTTGAGAGCTGTAGGCCTCTTTTAGAGGCTGCGTATTCTAAAATACTGTCCTTATACTCCTCATCGCTGCAACCTCAGGTGGTGTAGCATGATCTTGATCGCCAATGAATTGAACCCCCCCCCCCCCTCGCCCCTAGTATCGAACGAAACTGTCGACTTTCCCGTTTGGTTTACTGCGAACAAGCTTTACTTGGATTTGCAGCTAGCCGAGTGCCAAGCAAAATGATCGCGCATACTTACCTGGGCTGCCGCCTAGATCCCAGCTTGCCACTAAACGTACATCAACTTTTTTAAGTCGCATCACCTCTCCGCCTTCCTACCGCCTTCCTTTTCAGCTCACACTGCATTACTTCACGCGCCAGAACAACGCGATTCTGGAGGAGATGGTGCCGTGCTTAGGGCGATCGACTGCTGGGTTCAAGTGAGCGAGATCGAATTCCGGCTGCGGCGGCCGCTTTTTTATTCAGGTTAAAAGTAAGGCGCCCCTGTGCTGTGCGATGTCACTGCACGTTCAAGAACCCCAGGTGGTCGAAATTTCCGGAGCGGCCGCTTTTTGATTGATGTGAGAAGCAAGGCGCTCCTGTGCTGTGCGATATCACTGCACGTTAAAGAACCCCAGGTGGTCCTGGAGCCCTCAATTACGGCGTCTCCATAGCCTCGCTTTGGGATGTTAAACCACCCGAACCAAACCAAGCCAATGACAGAAGAGTTGCACAGACACATCGAACCTGCTCAATTTCAGCCTGCGTGACGCTGTGCATCTCATCGTGGTTCTCCATTTCATGAAGGTAGCTCCTATCATTAATTCCCGTATCCCTATCCCCACAGGGAGAGAGGCCAATAGGGAGTGTTGATCCTTGGAGCGGAGCGCTGCTTCTCTGTATTTGAGTGCATTCGGTAAAAAGCTCTTTAATCTCTTCCTTCTTTTTTTACGCCGAAAACTGATTTCTAACGGCAACAACCTGCCGGGCACCAACGCAGTAAGGAAACAGGTGTGAAGATAACACTAGGGACAGGGACAGAGCCGATTAGGACGACACGCACTGAAATACAGCACAGATACTAAACAAGCATTCATACTTACCACGTCGTCAGCTGTGAACAGTGTCTCTTGTGTGATAACTGTGAATGGTTAATAAGTGATAGTTTGGAAACCAATTCCGCTGCTTGCAAAATATGATCGCTCTACGGAAATGCGAAAGGTTTTAGCTAGGGCACGTGCTCACCATAGAATTGCGACTTGGTTTCAGTTATTATTATATAAACATCAAGTTCAAAGCAAATATCATAACTCTTTCTTTAAAATATGGCCAAATGTTACTAATTGACTAAACAAATTTATGGCAATTAATTATTTGCCCTGTGTGTAGCCGAGTGGAATTGACTCTCCGATAATCAAGAGTGCTGTTAAAATACTTTAGTTCTTTTCAATGCTCACCATCCAGCCAATGGGCCCTGGGTAAAGAGGGCGGGGTGTAGTATAAGTAAAGTAAAATTTTGTACTAGCACGAGCAAAAAGTGGTGTGCTGTAGGATTAGCTATTTTGACAATAATTGCTTTAAAATAGGGGGATGGAATAGCCGTCCTTTTTGACATTTCATGAATAAACTCCGCGTTGATAGGCTCCCTGTGGAACAGATCGCACTGTTCTTTATAGTGGCCGACTGCTGTTGCACTCTGCCAAGCACATGCAGACTCACCTGTGACGTCACCTCCCCATCTTGCTCTTCAGTTATCAATGCAGCGTGCCCCGAGTGCGAAATAACGTGACACGAAAAAAGCAACGCACGAAACGTCGTGCAGGAGCAGACGCTGCGCTTGTTTACTCTTAGCCGCGAGTGAAGCGGCAGCACTCCTCTGTCAACGCCCTTTATGCCTTTCACGCTTAAGACGGATACTGCAATCCAGTTCAGCGTGCCGGAGACACACGTCCCAGTTCTAGTACACTATACTGCTAGTGTAACCGTTCTAAACCTCTCGCACTGCTGATGTTAGCGCCAGCCACTTTAGGCGTAAAAGAAAATAATTCACTCTAAATATTTATTAAAGAAAAGCATAATAACGGTTATCGCAATCTATGTCATCCAGGGCCAATTGCTATTCTAGACGTTTTGCCAACAACTAAACCAATATTTTGCAACCCATCAGCATGACTAGCACGCTTCGCGTGTACATGAAGATTTTTCCAGAGAGAGAATTTAGCTCTCTAGCAATGCAACATATGCATGAATATTTTTCTGTGTTTTGCTATAGATAAATTATAAGCACTTAGCCGACTGATGCAAGTTTTATTATATTCAAACCAATTCTTCTTTTATGGAATTGAATAGAAACGTTCTGGATTCTGGGTGGAACGTCTCACCTGCCTAACGCGGAACATGAACAATATTACCACCTGAAGCAAACAAAACAACAGTACAAGTTAAAACTAGCTACCTGTCCTTTGTTTTGAACTGTTTAGAATAAACCGATTGAAAACTCATGTCATCGCCATATATTGTCTCTTTATTATAGAAAATCACAAGAAATATTGTTATAATACCCAGGCATAATTTCTGGTGAGGGGATACACTTAGAGGGACAGATAAGTTATTGTCACGCAGCTTTCACGTCAAGCTTAAATCTAAAGATAATCGACAGTAATCGCAGTGGGTATGGCCACATAGTGTATACTCGCACAAATTTCATACTACAGCCCTAGGTTGAAAACACTGCTATCGGAATGTTCCGATGGAAAGTATCTAGTATAGTGAAGAAGAGGGAATAATTAGACCTTTCGGTAATGCAGTTACACTTAATTTGATTTTAGCTCGGGAAAATATAAATGCAAAGCTTTTATAAAGGTCCTGATTCATTGCACAAATAATTATATGAAATATTTCAGCTTAAAATATAAAACCAACATTCTGGCTTTGCCAAGTACTGACACGGAAGCGTTAATGCACCATAATAAAACCGAACACAGGCTTATATCACTTGCGCTGAGGTGTAAATATTGAACACTCTTTTTAGTACCTAGCAGGCGATAAAAACTATTTTGGAAACCTTAACGTAGCTATGGGTGTTTTCCTTCTTTAATATGTTTCATCGCTCACCGAAGTTATTCCCGGTCTCTTCCCGCATTCCTTGGCATCATAGTTCATATCTAACACTAACTAAGCCAACCCGGATGAGCAGCGTCTGACTGGAAACGACTGTTTACAGTCCAGTCACGTAGCGCATATCATCGGCCTTCTCTGAGATATTGTGTGCAGAAAAAGAAGCTCGTGTTGCTGATATCTCTGAGCTGGCACTTAACCCGTTAGCAACAGCTGCCGCTGCAGAACTAAGAAAAAGCACCATATATTATCAGTAGCTATATCAAGAAAGGTAATTTGAGAATAGCAGCTTGGCAGAGTTATCTAAGAAAGCATGGCCGAAGAAAAATGTCGAGCCCGAAGAGCAACTTCCTTTCTTAGTGACACCATTGCGAAGTGCCTACAGTTTAAAAACATCCTTGGCAACGCTTTTTTACCACGTGATTCAAAGCAGCTGCGTAGTAATGGGACTTAGCGCATGCGCCCACGCTGCCTAGTTTGACCTAGTGCGTACTCTACACTTAGTCGTCCGCGCTCATCGAGAACGTAGAGATTTTAAGGAGCGTAAAGGTTTGCACTATAAACTCACCCCTCGAGTGGAAATGTACACAGCTTTTAAGCTCCATTCCTTCAAAGAGAGTGCTTGTGCATTGCACAGAATCGCGTTCCTTCAGACGCCGGAGGAAGAACATCAACACCTGGACATTGGCTGCGGTGACGGATCATTTACAAGGGATTACCTCGTTTCTCGATCTTGGCCTTGCAAAAAAGTTTTAGGCGTTGACAAGTCGCCCGAATTCATTGAGTATGCTAGGAAGCACAACACCAAAGAAAATATTATCTTCGATGTATTTGACTTTGGATGTCAGGAAACTGAAGACCTGATAGCGAACTGCGGCACTTTTGACCGCATTTACTCGTTTCTGTATTTCCACGCTGTCAAAGACGGACGGAAAGCCTACAGAGACTTGTGCAAACTGCTGACTCCAGGTTCAGGAGAGTGCCTAATCTTCTCGGTCGTTTCAAACTGTTTTACGGATGCTTGGATGCAGATGCACTTGACGAAGCGATGGTGCCAGATCATTCCGGTAAGTACTAATTGTGTGCACTGTTTTTTAACGTTGAGGCAAAATACCCTTTCGCGTGCTGAAAAGTCTTGCAAAAAAGATTCTTCCCTGGAGCAGTATATTATTTCCTTTCATACCAGCGGTGAAGATTTTCTACTTGAGCGAGGCATATCACTCTGTGGAGCTTCTTGACAGGGAGCTGAAGTCGTGCGATATCTCAACAAATTCAAAATACCGAAGTTTCGGAGTGTAATAACCAATTAACTACGCTGAACTGAATTACTGGTTACAAAGAGAACCTTCAAGCTAATCATGCTATAGAAGCTCGGAAACGCATTTATAAAGGACTACATTGCCTGTTTCTTGGTATAAAGAAAGAAGACACGTTTGTATTATCATTTTTTTACAGATGACACAGTATTCCTATCTGAAGATTGAGCAATTGTCTACTTGTTTACTGTTTGTCGCCTAACATCTTTCACAACTCTTGTATAAGAAAATGTTACGTATATAAAGTGCAATAAATATTCGTACTAAATACCTACATAAGCGACACCCGAGCTTTCTTGCAATCTTAAAATTTTCTATGAGGTAGTTGCAGTCCCGCGAGGAACCTCCCAGTGCAACCACTGCAAACGTTTGCGCAAGTATCTATATAAATCTCTTTGTTTTGCAGGATCCGAGGCCTTGTTTTTCAGACTGCCATAAATTCATTTTTGGCAACAACTTCGACAAAATTGAGTCTGAAATAAGAGATCTCGTCACTGATGCTGGAATGGAGACTGTTGCGTGTCATGTATTCGAGAGCGGATGGCCTTTTCCCAACGTGAACACATTTGTTGGTGAGAGCAATTCTGTACCTGCCGTTGATCTTCTCTCTTAGTATACACATTGTAATGCTCTAAATTTTTTTCGCATTTCAGAAGCGTTAGCAGAATTTCACCGGCGTTTCAAACTTCATTGCTGCGCCGACATTAATTTAGCGCATGACTTAAAATATCATTATGCACCTGTGAAGAGGCCACGGAGGAATGCCACTATTATCTGAAGTAGCGTCGAGAGTATTGCAAGAAAAAAAATGAACAAACTGGTTACATGTTCTTGCATGTAATCAATATGTCGATAAGGTAAACTCCTGATAATAAAATTTTATTGGTATGTAATCAGAACCTATCCATTCTTACACATGGCTCTATGACCGTCCAGAATTTTGCAATCGCTGCGTTTTTTTTTTTGCTATCCTGATATGATTTCTAGTAGGCTTAAAATATGCTCCAAAAACTTAGAGAACTGGTGTATTCTGCCCATAAATATTGTTACCGTAATTGTTATTGTCTTCGTGCGTCTTTCTTTTGTGTGTATTGTGTGTTCAATTGTTTTTCCTTCTGTGGGTGCTATGGACCATGTAATATTATCTTTTACCCACAGAGTCTGCCACTGTGACCCACAGACGCAACTCTCACCTAAAACGGGGTTTTACTTGTGTGAAAAGGCGCAGAAACAAAGTGTGGGTGCTGCTGTCCTCGACCGATTTCTCCAGTATAAGACGAAGATAAACACCCGACCTCTGACCCCTCGATTTATTCCACACCACTGCTCGTCACAAAACAACGGCAAAGAATCTCTTCAACAAAGAAGTCTCGAGTTTGAATTGAGCGCTTGCACAATTTTGAAATTAGTTCATTAGCCTACATTCCCCTCTTTAAAACTGCAAGCATTAACATACTAGGAAGGGCCAAATGAAGACTGTTTTTTTTCTCAACAGTAATTAGAGGCATTTACTTTGGTTCCACTTTTTATGCGCAAATAAAGCAGCTTTGTTTCTGCCATTTAAAACTGCGAATTGAACTTATAGTGCAATTTTGTTTCAAGTATTATGCAGAAATTGTTTTTCCTACCAATTTTAAGTACGCTGTTCCTGGGCAAGTAATGCTGTATTCCAAATCAAGGCTGGTAGAAGTCGGAGCGCATGAGTTATCTCACGTACTGAATAAAACAAAATCATAGCAGGTCTTCAAAATGTGTAAGGTTATATTACGTCACGTGTGTTGCTGTTCCTGCAATTAAGTACACTAACGAGTAATTATTGTTTATTTCAGACCTGTTATTTAACGTGATACCGTTTGAACCATCTGTCCCCGAATGCGACATCGAGGACGCCAAGACAGAGCTGGCGCGCTTGGTGCAAGCGTCCGCCGGTCAGCAGCATAGCGGCTTCAACGCGAAGATGGTCTTCTACGTCTTGCATTCCAAGTCAGCCTCCTAAGCCATGGCAGCCACAAGTCTGAATTATTTGAAATACCGACTTTTCCGTGTCACGTCTATCTTTTCAGCTACAGATCATAGCTGCTTGGCGGAGCCCATATATGAATCATTTATACTTAACTGCGACATCTACGTACTGCATTACATGCGCACCCGCATATGGGACGGGTGAAATGTGCCCAGATAAATGTATGAAATACAGATTAAAAGCAGCTCCTAGGCAAATACCATTTAATTGATGTGGTGTTCTTGACATAAGTTTATTGTCATGTGGATGATTATATAACGCGGAAGCAGGATACTGCATAAGTGACAGACAACGGGAGCAAGCGAAATTTACGTAAATTATTTTGCCCTTATATATCACAGTTATAGACCATTTTGACAACTTGCGCGTCGGGAATCATTTTTGAATGCCACCGCTATTACCCTCTGATCTATATATAGACCTCTCATTTGATTTCTGTAAGATTAAAATGGGTATGATGATGGTTCTTACTCAGAAAGGAAAAAAAAGCTCACGAGCGAAGACAGGACTAGTGAGTGGAAACAGACAGCGCCTGTCTGTCTTTGGTCATGAGCTCTTTTTCACTGTTCAGTATCCACGTGCGGTTAAACTTGCGTCATCCAATCTCGTTGACTGTGGCCTTGCAAGAACTCGGATTTCTCAATTAGTGGCGTCTACTTCCCAATTGATGACTGATAAATGTGTATGCTCTCGCTCATTTGCAATTTTTTACTGCCTTCTTGTTGCAATAAATAACATATATTGCTTCTAGTAACCACTTGCGCCTGTTTTCTTCTCTGTCTGCTCAACTGCTGGCGCTGTTCAGGAGTTTCTGCCTTTATTTCTCCACACAGCTGAAGAACAAAACAGTAAGTGATGCATGAAAAAAAAATTATGACCGACATGTCAATTGTTGTTTTGCATGCATTATCGCACATAAGCTCGTTATGCTAATTAGAGTCCGGTGTTTTGCGTTTTCGTGCGAAGCGGCGGGTAGAATGAGGCTCAGTGGTTAGTGGCGAATGCTGCCCTGACCTCTAGGGCCAAGAAATAAGGGTGAGAAAAGTGAGAAAGCAAGGAGATGGTCGAAAATTTGACAAGCGGGACTCCGCGGCCACCTATCATAGTCGAGGAAGGCAAAGAGTGGCGATAGGTTCATGCATGTCCCGCAGCCATTGGTTGATTAGAACGAAAGTCTGGGGTAGGTATATGGCGCACCGACGGTCAATAATAAACTGAATCCGGCGCCCATAAAAAATTCTTGTCAAGTGCAGCGGCTGTTCTGAAAGTGGTCACACTATCCCCAACGCATTACCTGCATGCTTTAACCGTATTAACGTTGTGTGAACTGGAGGGCAACAACTTATTAAACACAGTTCCTGTGTTTCGGGCGTTTTGTTGGGAATGTGCCTTGTCATAATGGGGCTGCTCCGCCTACAAGCAAAAGTATAGAGCAAAAAAAGGTATAGAGCAGATAGACGGTTGAAGCGAATACGAGAAGCCGAGATACGAGAGTTAGAAACGCGAGCGAAGCGCCGTAAGTTTGCTGAGGAAGCCTCGCTGGAACATCCGCAAGCTGCCAAGGACCGTAAACAGCCCATAAATCAAAAGATTCTGAGCTGAAACGTCAACGTCGTTTAATAATAGGAAAAGAAGCGGGTGTTAACCAAAGCAGCAGCAAAGTAGGAACAAATGAGGCAATGAGCGCGCACACTATCGCATCTATTTTTAAGGCGAAGCTTTAGCACCCCGTTATTTTTTTACCGAGCCTCATTTTAGGATATTGGCCTTGTCATGATTTGCTAACAATGATAATTTCTTGCACCAAGCGCTCTACGACTCACTTAATCACATCTAAATTAGATTATTCTTTTCCAATGAAATGTGTCTATTTAAGAATTTCGCATTTTTGTGTGTGCATTCAAGCATTCCTAATTTTTAAAAATATGAGTGAGATTGCCTCATACACTTTTACTGCTTACTGAAGATGCGAGGTTTTCTTTTTCCCTATTAATGCGTAACCATTATATGGCTGTGTAGACGGGTTTCTCATGGGCATGACCTAGTCGGAGCTGTAAAAGAGGAACTAGTAGGTATATCAGAAAAAGAATGATATCACCAGATAGAGCGTGAAGGAAGGTGTGCAAATGACAAATGTTTAGATGTTTGTTAATTATCTAATTATTTAGAGCCGGTTAGGTGATTTACTGAAAAGAAAAGGCTCAGTATCAGTCAATCGGGGAAGAGGACTGGTTGGCATAATGGAAAAAGAATGGTACCATTGGATAGAGCGTCAAGGAAAGGCATGTAAGTGAAAATGATTGATAAGGGTTAATTAGGTAATTAATTAGAGCCGATGAGTGGTTTATAGGAAAGGAAGGGACCAGTATCTGTCACTCGCAGAATGCCGCTGACACATGTCGCGGACAATACATCAATGTTCAGGCTTACGCATTTCCGCAGTGCAAATTCTGCAGAGATCCCGGAAAATGTTTTTCCTAGTTAACAAATTTCTTCCATCTTTTTGTTTCAAATGCCTTGGAAACCCACGTCGAAATAGTTTTTAAAAAGGTAACATTGGACCATGTGCAATCCTTTGCCTTTCGTCCTGGTTCTGTTGATCCGAGGCACCTCTAAGAGGGCGTAAAATTTTGAAGTCCCTGCCCATAAAGACTTTTTGCTCTCATAACGAAAACATTTCAGTGATGTCATAACAAGAGAGAGAGAATGCACTTCTAGTTTTTTTTGTAATTACATAATTCGCGGGTTTATGAGCCAATTTAAAATTTCTTAAAGGATTGTAAATAGTCGGTATGGTATTAATAATGAGCAGAAAGAAAATTAATGGAGTATGCATGGACCTTTTGCAGTCTTGTCTGTCTGAGGTAAGATGTGCCGATTCGCCCATAGACGTTTTGGATCTTGGATTTAATAACCTGCGGAAGCCCTTTGAGGTGAACCGTTTCTGTGAGTCTTTTGTTTCAAAAATATTAAAGGGTGCGAAATAGTTGTCTGCCTCAAGGACTGTATCGTCGAACTGAGTGAACAAAAATAGACTCTACCCGACTTCGTCATTTTCACACACTTTCTTCGAATTTGGTGTGGTGATTTGATCTGTGCTATCGGGATATCTTTGGCGCCTAATGGTCTATAGGAAGCTTGCCCGAATGGTGTGCATTTTGGGTAGGCCGCCATTTTCCCATACTATGCACCCGACAAAGCAGCAGCATGCAACTGCGTAGACTGAGTGCACAGTTTTGACAATCAATCAAGCTATTGCGGTGCAAATGTATTATATAATACGTGCGCGCAAAATGTCCGCAGCTTCCTTGGGATTATATGCCGTGACGCTGTGCCCAAATGCTCGAGTGCGGTATCAAAAGAATATAAAACAGTGCGGCATGGACCCTTCCAAGCTAGGCGCGGACGACTGTTTCATGGATGTGAATTTGTGGCCTTGTACCGACATCGCTGATACCCAGTCGGAAAAAACTACAGAAAAGTTTCTGATGATACGACACAATTTCTGTGCGTTTTTTGACCGAAAACCTGTTGTGACAACAGAACATTCTGTAGTAACATCATAAATTTGTGTTGTTACAACAGAAAAGTGCTACAGAACTACAGACAACAGAAATATACTACAGAAAAACTACAGGACTATAGAAAAATCAGATGGTTACGACAGAAGTACAGGATATTTTGTCGTATTTTTGACACAATTCTGTAGTTTTTTTTCGACTGGACCACGAATTTCTTGTTTTAAGGACAAGTTTCATAACTTAGCAGCAGTTGAAAGCCAGGAAAGCACTTGAGGCTCAAAGCTACGTGACCATTGGTATAGGGCGCCATCCGTGCGTCAAAGCAGTCACAGCCGGCACAGCCATTCTCAAAATACAGGAAAGCATTTGGAATGACATTCTGGTCAGAAACAATAATTATGTCCGGTGAGATACTAATTCTTTGTGATTTCCACTAGAACAAGCATCCAGTTGAAGTATGGATCCTTCCCGCAAGACGCGGGGTTGCGAAGAAGTAAACAAGTTGACGAGTGCGACTTGCGGGCTACATTCATCGATAACCGTTTACGTACCTGACATGAAATGATGTACAAACACTTGGTAGCTGCCCCCGGACAGCTGTGAATGCCATGTCTGTTGATACGTGCAAATCATTCTTGCCGGCGACATTCCTAGAGCTGCTAGGTGTTGCCGCATTCGTGAAAGCGTACTTTTGATACATTGAAAAGCCCGCAGTCGTCTCGTCCGGACTTCACATTTTGCTCTTTAGTCTGCGTTCGGTTGTTACAGCCCACGCCCGCACAGTAAACTATCGCTTTGGCACCGTTTCCGCGGCCCGCTCCACAGTTAACTGCTACACTGTACAGGTAAATGGTAGAGCACCCAATAATGCACACAATACATAGCGCTTTCAGGGTTCATGCCGCCCCGCCGGGGTGGTGCAGTAGTTAGACGCCCGACTACTGTGCCGGAGTACCCGGTTTCGAACCCGACCTCGGCGGCTGCGTTTCGATGGAGGCGAAACGAAGAGGCGTCCGTGTGCTGTGCGATGTCAGCGCACGTTAAAGATCCCCAAGTGGTCGAAATTACTCCGTAGCCCTCCACTACGGCTCCTCTTTCTCTCTTTTCACTTTCAGTCCCACTTTCCTCCCTTCCCTTACGGATCGGTTGAGGTGTCCACAGCAAACAAGTTTGACAGTTACCGCGTCTTTCCCTTCTTATAAATAATCAATCAGGTGGTGCAGTGGTAAGACGCCCGACTACTGTGCCGGAGTACCCGGGTTCGAACCCGACCTCGGCGGCTGCGTTTCGATGGAGGCGAAACGAAGAGGCGTCCGTGTGCTGTGCGATGTCAGCGCACGTTAAATATCCCCAGGTGGTCGAAATTACTCCGTAGCCCTCCACTATGGCTCCTGTTTCTCTCTTTCCACTTTCATTCCCACCTTCTTCCCTTCCCTTAAGGCGCGGTTGAGGTGTCCACAGAAAAGTGAGACAGTTACCGCGCCTTTCCCTTCCTATAAACCAATCATTTTTTTTTCAGGGTTCATGCAAGCTCTCTGTAGAGGATCCGATTCCGCGCCCAGTCGACGTCGTTGTCTACCTCTCTGCAGTCAGCGGTTGTTACGTCAGCAGGCTAGCAGCGCCACCCTCCTCGGCAGGCAGGGCGGGCGCGCGTGATGCAGTGTGAAATAAAATCTGTTTCAAGGCTGCTAGACTGCGCGGCGGTCACGTTCACGTTTCGCTCCTTTGTCTCTCACGAGCGTCTGTCTAGCGGACGCATTTCGCGCCCCTATAGGTCACAAGAAGGGAAAGGCGCAGTATTTGTCACGCTTGTTTCTGCGGGCACCTGAACCACGGCGTAAGGGAAGGGATGAATGTGAGAGTAAAAGTGGAAAGGGAGAAATAGGATGTATAGTGGAGGGCTGAGGAGTAATTTTGACCACTGGGGATCTTAAGCGTGTGCTGACATCGCACGGCACATGGACGCCTCTTTGTTTCGCCGCCATCGATCCCAGCCTGAAAATGTTTTTGTGCATATTTAATGCTTGAAAAAAATTGAAGGGCGCTCAAGCCTCTTAAGAGCAAACGGTGATTGATTGATTGATTTAAAGGAAGGGGAAGGTGCGGTAACTGTCTCACTTATTTTCTGTGGACACCTCAATCACACCGTAAGGGAAGGGAGGAAGGTGGGAGTGAAAGTGGAAAGAGAAAAAGAGGAGCCGTAGTGGAGGGCTATGGAGTAATTTCGACCACCTGGGGATCTCTAACGTGCGCTGATGCGTATTTGGGTTTGCTCGGTTGGTTGGTTGGTTTGTGGGGTTTAACGTCTCAAAGCGACTGAGGCTATGAGAGACGCCGTAGTGGAGGACTCCGGAAATTTCGACCACCTGGGGTTCTTTAACGTGCACTGACATCGCACAGCACACGGGCGCCTTGCTTTTCGCCTCCATCGAAAAGCGGCCGCCGAGGCCGGGATGCGATCCCGCGTCTTTGGGAACAGTAGTCGAGCGCCGTAACCGAGACGAAGAAAACGGGCTGTTCCGACTAGCATCTACCGCCCCCAGGTCCGAGCAGTCTAGCGATTAGCGGCGCATGCTTTTTCAATGGGCGTCACGTTGGACGCGGCACTAGCTTGAGAGAGCCTATAATACTATTACTACTACTACTACTACTACTACTACTACTACAACTACTACTACTA
>JAJIZL010019115.1:673735-693797 GCA_023969395.1 Amblyomma maculatum | reverse complement strand
ACCAATTAATATTATTATCATTAATAAATAAAACTGTGAAGATAATATTTAGCCAGTTAATTTGGCCGTTACCTACAGACAATTCAGGGCCAACTTAGTGAAACGAGTCTTCCTCTATACTACTACTACTACTACTACTAATACTACTACTACTACTAATAATAATAATAGTAATAATAATAGTAGTAGTAGTAGTAGTAGTAGTAGTAGTAATAATAGTAGTAGTAGTAGTATAGGTTTTCTCAAGCTAGTGCCGCGTCCAACGTGACGCCCATTGAAAAAGCATGCGCCGCTAATCGCTAAGCTGCTCGGCTCCTAGGGGCGGTAGATGCTAGTTGGAACAGCCAGCTTTCTTCGTCTCTTCTGTCGTTTTGTCCCTTGTATAGCCACCGTACCGAGCAAACCCAAATACGCTGCGCTGACATCGCACAGCACACGGACGCCTCTTCGTTTCGCCTCCATCGAAACGCAGCCGCCGAGGTCGGGTTCGAACCTGGGTACTCCGGCACAGTAGTCGGGCGTCTTACCACTGCACCACCCTGGCGGGGCGAGCAAACGGTGCAGCGCCTTTAACACCGCTTATTTATTCTTCGAATATTTAAACATTTTTGTTTAAGTTGATTTTTGAATAAAGAAGGTGCGCTATTACTCACATTTCGGTGTACACCTACGCTATTCTTAAATTGGTTTCAGTTTGGCTTGGTTTGGCTTATGGGATATAATGTCCCAAAACGTCTGAGGCCATAAGAGATGCCGCAGTGCGATCTCCGAGAAATTTTAATCACCTGATGTTCTTTAAGGTGGTAATAACTTTAATATACCGAGGAGTTCGGGGCACGCATGCCCCTGGGCCCCTGCACGGCTCCACTACACTCAAAAGTTTCATCTTCCTATGGTTCATGACTTCGGCAGCCCAGTGTGTGGCGCACTTCTGGCGAACCGGGTACTCAGAGTGCAGTAGGGTCTCCGAGTCCTCCCAGGTGGTAAGGTACTCTAGACCCCGCGGGGGAGGATCCGCCGGGCATTGGAACAGGATGTGGGCGAGTGTGGCGGGGGGGCAAAGGGTGCAGGAGGGATCGGTGAGGGTGTGGTGGTAGCGAGACGCACTATAAGGGGATGGGAGGGTGCGCGTTTGTAGTCGTCTCCAGAGCGTCTGGTGGTAGTTGTCTAAAGATGGGTGAGGTGGAGGGTAGAGAAGTCGCTCGGCCCAATATGTCTGTGTTAGTTCACTGAAGGAGTGCATGCGATCACGCGTGAAACGTACAATAACATAGCAATGTAATGTAATGTCCCTGATAGAGATCTTTAAGGGAATAATAAATGATGATGATGATGACGACAGCACACGGGCGCCTCTGCTTTTCGCCTCCACCAAAAAGCTACCCAATTAACAGTAATGTTTCGCAAACTGTACTTTTCTGAAAATATGGTAGTGGCCTGTTTAAGGTTTGCAGCAAATTATGAATTGCAATGATGGCCAATACTGTATTTCAATACGCAACGTTCGATTTGAAGGCAGCGGCGAGCCGAACGGGTTGTAGAGGCCTGCATGTCCTTGGGCGATGCGCCACTATCAAACAGCCTTGCGTGGACGCCACTCAATGATGATAAAGGGGGAGCGTATAATCGCACACATGTCCACGCAAGAAATAAGGGCCGTCAGGAGATTCTCTGTGGCTGCATGTACGTTTAAACGTCTTTCGTGTATTGCGACCTTTTGCATCAGCTCCGGAACTCGAGGCCTCTGTAAGTGGGGATTGTGAACTGGATTTTTAGTGCGCGACTCAATTGGTTGAGTGGAAATTCTCGTGCAACACTCATTACAATGGACTCGAGAAATGCCGATATAAAGGCAGAGGCTTACGCCCGTTTCGAGGAGTACGCGGTGAGGGAAAACCTGAAGGCCCTTGCAAAAGCCAAGTTCAGGAACGGTTCGAAAACTGGCGAGCAGCACTTGGAAATTGGCTGTGGTGTGGGCGGCTTCACGAAGGGCCACGTTCTGAAGCATTGCTCGCCTTGCACCAGGCTGGTGGCCGTGGACAAGTCGCCGGGTATGATTAAAGCCGCCACGGAGACGTCACCGCATCCGAACATCTACTATGACGTCTTCGATATTGAAGCGGGGGATGTAGAGAGCTTCACGAAGAAGTACGGCCGTTTCAGCCGCGTCTACTCGTTTGTCACCTTTCATTATCTGAAGAATCAGAAAGCGGGTTATATGAACATACGCCGCTTGATGGAGGACGACAGCGAGTGTTTCGTTACTGCCTGCCTAGGGGCACCGCTGATGAATTCTTGGCTCGAAGTATACCTGACAGGGAAGTGGAAGCCGTTTATACCTGTGAGTACAACGCTACGTTTGATTGGAAATGCGTCAGTGTTCTTTTTTATATAAGAGTACCTTGTGCCACGTTTTACCCATCATGGACCTTATCATGGACCTCATCAGGCAGAACACAAACTTTGTTGGTTCTGAAGAATGATCGCCAGAAGTCTGCAATATTTACCACGTGGAAAAGAAATATTTAGAAATTTTGCAGTTTGAGGAAAAATACTTCTTTTCACAAACTCAAGCAAATTTAACTTACAGATAATTGGTGCTTCAACGCTTCAACGCGGAAACCAATTTTTCGGAACGCGGAAAGATTTTCCAGATAATTAGAAGGGGAAATTTTTAACGGGGTGACTTGTGAAATGATTCTGTACCGTGGGGAAGAAGACCATAGTAAAAGATCTGCTTAAGTATAATATGCCGAAAAAAATTTGACTTACGGTTAATGTGTTGGTTTTCATTGATCTACCGTTAGTATTGATAAATCTTGCATAAAGAAAGAAGGCCATCATTACCAAACTTCACAGAGAGTGTTTAGGTCCTGCTCCGTAAAAATATTTGTGGGGTGAAAATTTAGACATCATTAGTTGATAGCGCGTCTTGTTGATTTATGGAACATGAGGCTTGCATAGAAAAAATAGACTTTTCCACTCAGGTCCCGCTGTCATGTATGCGTCAGCCCCGACATCCTGCTGCGCACATTTCTCTGTTTATCATACCCAAAATGTTTTCTTGCAGATGATGTTTAGCGTGCGGTTAGTTTCCTGACATTGAAGTCAGGCTCCCGCTTCAACTCACTATAATGGATGCATTTCTGAAAGCAAAAGCGAATAAAAAAAATCTCGAACAGACAGTCTGAAGGATAGAAGGCTTAAGGTATCACAGGGTCAAAGTTTACGTTATTTTGGTGTGCGTGTTTCGCACAGCTGTAGTAACATTGATGTCGTTTTTTTCAGCCTGTGAGATGTATGATAAGGAAACATTTTTGCTCTGACAAGGATAATTTTCACCTTGCAGGACCCGAGGAAAATCTATTCTGACATGTTCTACTTCCAAAGCGACAAATCGCCGAGTGAGCTTGAATCCGAAGTGCGAAATGTAGTCGCAGAAGCCGGACTTCGTTGTCTCGATTGCCAAGTATACATAAACGAGTGCGAATTCCCAGATGCTGAAACAGCTGTTGGTAAGCTTTCATATCTTATGCTTATTTAGGGGTAGTCACAAGCTTTGTGAATACATTGTGGAAGCAATAGTCTCTATCCTGACTTTTAACAGAGCACCTCTTCGATAATATTTTAAGCAAACACTTTGAATTCCTGCACTTCCTTCTGTCTGACAGGTTAACCCAGGAAAAATGCGCTATATATATGTTACGTCCCTTGTATCAAGTTTTTTTTTCTCTTTTTTTTTTCTGCAGGTAGTTCCTCCAACCAACCAGAGTAAAATTAGGCGAGCTTAGTGTTTTGCTTGACTCTGCAATTATGCCCCCCGAATTTATTTATTTATTGTAACCCTCACGGCTTTACAGCCATTTCAGAGAGGAGTGCGCAAAAAGAAATACAGAGAAAACAATATAAAAAGCGGGTGCATAAACAATATATCATACTATGAAATCTATGAAATCGGCAATAACTGTTGGTAAATACAAAAATGGTAGTGCGTTTACAGTGCAAGCTAAAACTTTGCGAAAATTATTTGTATCATTAATATATACAATTTCATTTGGAAAGACCATATATATTTGAAGGTACGATTTTACTTAGCCTTTGTAAATGGGATGGTCCTTGTACGCAATTATATGAAGCAATACCGAAACCACGATATTTATTCTTTTAAATATATTTGTACGCAGACCCCAATGCCGATTTCTCGTCGCTTTTAGTGAGATATTTCCTGCAGCAAATCTGCGTGAGATCTCTTCTTACTAAACATACATGGTTTAGTCACCTTAGATCACCTATGTAACACTTTTAGATTCTGAACTTTTATTAAGAACATTTACCCACAAACCATCTCATCTGAGTATAGGAGAAGCGAGATTCGCTTCAGATTGCTTATGCATCTAGACGCAAGTATTATACAGTCACAGTAATGAGCAAAGACTGGCAAAAGCAGGTGAGACAAGAGCTTTAAATTTACTCACTGTTTAGTGGCGTCATGGCAGCAAGTTTAATAGCAGCTTGCGAACGGCTCATTTTTGCTTCATTATTTAAACTGATAACTGGACAACACAGGAAGATATTAAGTTAAAGCAGTTAAATCATATCGCCGAGCGTGTGCGTTTCTTTCCTAAAGTGGATTTTGTAAACGGTCGCTGATTGATTATGCATCTAGACGCAGGTATTCTACAGTCGCAGTAATGAGCAGACTGGCAAAAGCAGACGAGACAAGAGCTTTAATTTTACGCATTGTTTATGGGCGTCATGGCAGCAAGATTAAGCTGCTGGCGAACGGCTTATTTTTGATCATTATTTAAACTGATAACTGGACAATAGAGGAAGATATTCAGTTAAAGCAATTAAATAATAACGCCGAGCGTGTGCGGCTCTTTCCTAAAGTGGATTTTGCTCTGAAAGCGGGATGAGATAAGTCCGAAAGTGACACCCTAATGGAGACTCGTCGGGATTCTATTTGTCGAAGGAAACATGGATTCATGGCGCAATCTTGTAGTCACTAACAGTCAAATTAGACAGGTTTCTATTGTACGAAAAGCAAATATAAGAGGCGAGAGCCTCGCCTTTTTTTTTGTCGTTTCAGGTGTAATATGTGAATTATTTGCATTCAAACCCAGTGTCAACTTTTTGGTTCCCCTCAAGTACAGCATCGTGTTATTTCACGCATCATTGATATTTTTCTCGTGCTTTATTAGTGTGGCCAATTTTGAAGTAACAATAACTCGCCCAGATATTCTTCCTCCCAACGTCATTGACAGTCACTTGGTGTTGCCGACGGTAAAATCTCTACTCTCTTCCGAATTCCATCATTAGCCACAGCCTTGCACATGACTTTGCGCTAACCTAACGCTCTTATGAAGTTGTCAAGGGCACTTGTCTGCATGTGACGTGAAGGAACCGAAAACATAATTAACGAAATGAAAAATGTGTTGCAAAGTGTCTAACAATCTAAATTGGAAAGCGAATAGTTTGCGATACTAAATATTGATGCAAAAATAAAAATATATAAAAAGCAAACCAAGGAAGTGAAAAACGTCACCGTTGTGTGTGAAACTGGGTCGCGTAATACTTTAATGGTAAAGACCATATGTGTCCCCGTGAGTATTTGCTTTATTGCTACACTCTACAAGTACATGTTAGGAAGCAGGACTCTAAAATGGACAAAAATAATAGAACTGAAATGGGAACGACATCTTACTTTGAAAATGCGATAAGGTCTCTCAAGCGGCCAATTATAGAGAGCTCCAGCGGCGTGTACTTATATTTTCTGTTGGTTCATATGTCAGCTCGGCACTTGAGCTAGGCTAACATTAATAGCCATCCATTTGGATCAGCTATTAAAAATGAGGTGATAATAATAATAATAATTGGTTCGCAGGAAGGGAAAGGCGCAGTATCTGTCACACTTCCTCTGTGGACACCTGAACCGCGCCGTAAGGGAAGGAAGGAAGGTGGGAGTGAAAGTAGAAATAAAGAAAAGGGAGCCGTAGTGGAGGTCTAGGGAGTAATTTCGACCACCTGGGGATCTTTAACGTGCGCTGACATCGCACAGCACACGGACGCCACTTCGTTTCGCCTCCATCGAAACGCAGCCGCCGCGGTCGGGTTCGAACCCGGGAACTCCGGCACAGTAGTCGGGCATCTTACCATTGCACTACCCCGGCGGGGCAGAAAAAAAAAAAAAAGTGCAGATCAGCTTAACGGTGCCAAGTGGAAGCCCGGCGTCATTTTCTTGCGCTATGACAATTTGTTCCATTCGCTTCTTCTACTTAAGACAAAGTGCGTGATTTCTGTTCTTTTCAGATTTGATCTCCATGAGCTTCGACTTCGCAGCGAACTTCGCACCCGAAGATTACATGGTGTTAAAAAAATTTTGGACAAATCTACTTATCAAAATGGGAACGAAGACTGCGACTGGCTTCACCCTACCTTTTACATTCTACGCCCTTCGCGCTACACCGTAGTCACCTAGCTTCAACAGTGCAAGTGTCGACAAAATCGTGCCTTACAATTTTGATCCGGAATGCATGACTTCACTAACATATTTTTACGTACAAAATATCACAGGTATCCGCAAACTACCCACTTATTCTGCACAATTCCTGGCAGGAGTTCATTTGGTTGGTTGGTTCATAGGAAGGGAAAGGCGCAGTATCTGTCACACTTGCTCTGTGGACACCTGAACCGCGCCGTAAGGGAAGGGAGGAAGGTGGGAGTGAAAGTGGATAGAGAGAAAGGGGGCCGAAGTGGAGGGCTACGGAGTAATTTCGACCACCTGGGGATCTTTCACGTGCGCTGACATCGCACAGCACACGGACGCCACTTCGTTTCGCTTCCATCGAAACGCAGCCGCCGAGGCCGGGATTCGATCCCGGGAACTCCGGCACAGTGGTCGGGCGTCTTACCACTGCACCACCCCGGCGGGGCAGTTCATTTCTCCAAATTACATTTTAAGGCGAAAACCTTTACCAGCTCATGCTGTCGTGAAGAAAGTGTGTCCCGCTTTTGCGGCGTTATGAATGGCCGAGACGGGATGTGCATCCCTGCCATCTGCAATGCCACACTTGAACGCGCGCCAAGGAACGCCACGAGACAGGAGCGATGGTGCACTGTCCAAACTCACACTTGCTGTACAAAGTGTGATACTGCGCATTTTCTTTCCTGTAGATAAATTATAATTATATGCAGCACGGCACCAGAGGCAGGTAATAAATGACATGCCTCTGGTGCCGCAAATATCAAAGGGCACTGCGGGCAGCAAGATACGGTATTCCCCGCTCGTTTTTTATTTGAGCTCACTGAGAGAGACAAGCGTTTGAATATGCTGCTGTTGTGGTTGCTTTATTGCCATCGTCATGTGCTTGTGATCGCACATGCAAACATGAGAGAGAGCAGTGTCGGCAGGAATGTATTGATAGAAGAAAGTGTGCTCGGCTTCTGTAGGGACGTGGAGGTTTTGTTTGCCCTACTTTGTTTTCTTATGCATGAAAGTCAAGAACATCATGAGCAATTGCAATATTGTTTGGATTTTATATTGTGCTTTTTTCTGTACCATTGATAAAATGCTTCCCCTCTTGTTATTCCTTGCCAATGGTGATTATTGCTCTGTTTTCTTGTTTATGCTTGTTTTGAATACTTTTCTATGTATAGATAGTCACAACGACTTTTGTTCATAAATTCCTTACACTGCGCATTCTGTACGAATAAGCCCTTTCTGAACACTTCTTTTGCCTCTTTACTCTTGCTCTCTTAGCTTTGAATTTTAACTGTTACATGCACTCACAGGAGCTCTCCTTGACGATTATTGTACTGGGACCTCCTTCCGAGGAACGTTATTGATGTGTTTTCTATGTAGCTTATGAAAACAAATAAAAAACAAATTGTTAACCTGTTATGTAATGTCTTTACTTTCTTGGAGTAGGATTAGGTATGTATATTATTACGTTATTGGTATTATGGAGGAAGTAGATAGAAAAGTAGTACAATTTCGTTTCATAAGCAGTTTAGCAACATACTCGTACAGACGCGAATAACGACAACTACACCAAGTTTCGACGGAAGTACGTCATATTGATTCTTTAGGACCTCTCAAAGCAGCAATTCTCTCGATTCGGTGGCAAACACATAACAGGCTTGCATACAGAGAGCTTTCTTTCCATTGGATGTTATCCCCAAAAGCAAGCGCAGTTTGCAACCGTCCTCCAGGCACAGTGACGAAACCAGGCCGAGCCACTCCCAGGTTTTTAGTAGAACATTACACTCCTATGTTGCAGCAATGCTATAACATTTATTATTAAACCTTGTTCATTAATTTCGATGCAGGAGCAGAAGTATCGACGACAAAATTGAGTTCTCTTTCTTCGTTATTTTGTGAAGCACTTGTGTTTCCCCAGCGATAGAATATGAAAAAAAAAAAAGTTTATTACAAGGATACAGATCCTTGAAAAAGGCGCTCTCGTTTTTATATTTTATTTAGGTCTGATGCTTAGACGAATAGCGCCGCATAATAATGTCATTCGTCTTCCACTATGAAGGTAGAATAAATCACAATATGTTATAGACACAACACGTAATGTTAATCTAGGGCATATATTTAAGTCATTATTTTTAGGAAAAAGAAAACATTGTATGTTCTTCACGAGGATATGTCTCTAAGACAAAGGAGCAAAGCAGGTGGAACGACTTAATTGAACACTGCAAAATTTGTTGTCAAGAACTGTGTCTTGCGTTGAAATGAGCTGTGACGTCGAAAATTTGTTTCGCGTGCATGAAGAATATCGTGTTCAGAAATGATTACATTTCATGCTAATGGGGTGACGTGCCATATTCATTGCAATGATTACAAATTCACCACAATATACGAAATTACGAGAAGAGAAAAACGAATGGGCCTTCATGCGTTTATACCCATTGTTCTCGTGGCTTCATACCCAGAATCTACTTGCAGGATTGTTAAAATCTAAAGTTTAAATAGCTATTAGCGCTTAAAAGAAAAATTAAACAACCGAACAATTCAAATGCACAGATCGATATATCACATCTAAGACATTTTTAAAAACAATAAAAGGTGGTCAAAAATGAGCAGGCAAAATATTTTTTCTCTTCTCGATTCTTTTTAGAGCATACTGAATAATCACTACGTCATACCATCTGCACTGTGCTTTCAGTGTTTACATATTTTCGCACCTTTGTATCCATTGTTGGTTTATATGAAAGGTGCGATAGTCCAGAGCATCCTGCAAAGATTTCGTCGTCGTATGCGTTATCCCTATCTTATTACCTCCATTTAACCTATAAAACTTCTTGGACTTAAGAGATTTATGACGGCTTTTCAGTTTGAGATGCCGCCGCAAGAACGGTGGTAAGTGTGCTAAGCAGTCGCTGCTAGATTTTCGCCGTCACAGACCACCAATAACTGTTTTATTACGAAAGCAATACTGCGCCAGGTCTGACCGCTCGTCGCTGTGTGCCGTGCCCGTGTCCGTCTCCGTGGTACCTCAATAAAAATCAGCCTGCCATTACGTTTGAATTCACGTTACTCCTATGCCACGGCCAAGAACTGCCAACTCGGTTCTCTCCTTTCATACGGGAGGTCACGTGATGTCAGAATCAGCCTGCCAGAACCGTTTGCATTCTTGCTACCCCTACGACACGGAGGCACGTATAATGTAGCAGACAAAAGAAGCTTCCGTCGTTGTTTTCGTAATTCGACTAGGGTTAACCAGGGTTAAACCCCAGCTCAATTTTGTCATTACAATCACCATGAGCTATTACAAAATTTGGAAGGAGTTGCCAAGTAGGGATGCTCATTTGAGGCACCAGGGTGGGGTAAAGCCAATCCTTTAGAACCATCAGATTCCTAGTCTGGAACATTATATATTCTTAGGTCACTCTGGCACTTTCGTACGGCATCAAGAAAGCGGGCTTTATATCCATTTCGGGTGGTCTCTTACCACTGGTAGCTGGACCAAATAGGAATTAGTTAGATGTTGGAGGTGCAAAATATGGAACCAGTAATTAATCTACCTGAAAATATATATGTATGCGAACGTGGAAACTCAAGGAGACCAGTAATGGATTGCCTCCAACCCGTAATAAAAGCTGTATCCTTCGCAATGTTACAGTAGCAGTATTTTATTTTTTGCACTATAGTTTTATAAGTATTCAACGAAACATTTGACTATATGTAAATATACAAAATTTATTAAGAGGTAAATTTACATCATAGAATAGAAGCTTGATTTCTGCAAACTTCAGTGTCGGTGTTGTGGACGTCGGTGGGGGGGTTGTTAACGAATATCGTGGAAATGCTTCTGACCAGCAGCACGCCCGTTGTTATTAAGGCATTTCTTTTTTTTTTCACATTGCAATGTAGCATGACCACACATTATATTTAGTGAATGCTGAGTGCTCCGCCTTGCCTTTCTTTCCTTCCTCCGTTTTTTACATTTGCCGCGTGTTATATGAGTGGAACTACCATTTAGTTGGAAGGATTTTACTGGCGCTCCCATCTTTTCAAAGCGATCTCATCGCAGTAGAAAACATTAAACCCAGAAAAGGGTTGCAACAAACACTGGCACGTTTTCTCTTTCTTTTTCAGAGTGGGAGGTCTAGAGATGCAACAAACGTGGAAATACACTGAAAAATAATTAGCGGTAGCTTAGTTATACCCCATCATTATAAGGAACCAATCATAGTACTATTGAGCCACACGAGTACCCTGAAGATTATATTGTAATAGGAATAAGCACTAGACGCCTAGGTGGTGCTAAATGTTGTTTTCCCGTGCGCAAAATGTAGCGGTAGAGTGTGTGTGTGTGTTAAAATGAAATTATTCTTAATCAACTTTCTTTTCTACTCATACTTCTTTTATTATTGATCGCGAGTTCTGTACCCACCATATGCTTTTAACTAATGGCTGCTGCAAAAATTGCCTTAGTTTATACTCCAAGTCAGGGTAGTCAATAGACTGTGCTGTGATAGAACATTAGAACTATCTATCCATTCTTTCAGAAAAAAAAAAACATTGTCTATTTGTCGCACCGCTCGTCCGCATCAGAATGCTTCTGGCAGACGGACATTGGCAAGTGCTATGGCCGGACTGTGATTGGTTGGCCACTTGTGTCACATCACGAGACGACGTGTCATAGCCTAATTGGGAGGAGCATCTGCCAGTTTTGGCAACTTGTGTGTGAAAGCTGTGTAGCTTAGGTGATAACAGGACCGTAACGTCCTGTTCATGCTACTAAAGATAGGACAGCTATTAAAGAATAAATCGAAGAACGAATCGGGGCATAATACAAAAAGTACGATAAGACCAGTTGGGAAAGCCTAATTCTTTAAGATAAATTGAATGGATACGCAGGTGCGCAGAAAGTTACAGCGCAAAAATAGAGTGAGGTGTGAGAGGACATTTCTCACATGACTGGTTTGTAACTTGGACGCTGACAATGACGAAAATACAGTAGGTTATTTTATACAGGTGCGGAGCTTAGAAAAAGGAAATTAGAAATGCCGAAAGGCGGGCAGTGAAATAAGGGCGGCATATATTTTTTTTACAGATAGGAATGTTTCACCCTACCTTTTTTGTGATATCATCAGCCGCAGGACGCAAATGCGCACTGAATTTGAGTCGCTGTCCCAGGCTTTATTTTAGTGTAGGTCGTATCTTCACCCATATTGCAGGAATTTTTGCATGATACTATTCATAGTGAATTTAGAGTTAATGCTAAGGCTCATAATCGATGGGAAATATAAAAATAGCTTTCACATCTTCTGTACTTTAGGGCTACAGGTTTTAGAACGATACAATTTTTATCTGTCTCAGATATAATAAAGGGATCATAAGTGTTACATAAAGCACGGTGGTAATGATGGACATAACAGAAAGAAGCGTCAGAATTGAAGCGAAGACATTGTTAGCATGGATGCCCTCAAAACCAAACGTTTTTCATAGAAATGCGCACAAAGCTAGGTGCCTTCAGTGCATCGGCAGGCTTGATTAAGTGCGATGTTTTTTTTTTTTTTAGTAGGCATTGCTGATAAGAAGCAACCCTTTGGTGACCATTGACCTCACTGTGAAAAGGGGAACGCTTGAGAGAATTCCCGCACCTGGGATAGTATTGCAGGCAACATTATATCTGCACGTGCCTACCTTGCAGTCGATACAAAACTCTATCCGCAGCTGTCCCGAGATGTTTTTCTGCTATCGATGAAGATAAGGACGCGAAATAAAAGGCAGCAAAAATAACCAGTTATTACAAAAACCAGCTTCCCCTCAGCTTGGCATCACCGATGATTATATGGCTTAATAGTGCAGCAAGAAACAGGATATGTGAAATAAATTAATATTGAGGCTACGTGGTCATAGCAAAACTACTTGCTTGAGAAAGAAAGGCGAAAGTCACTGGGTCTAATTGGCCTATGGTCCGCTAGTGGCATGAAGTAATTGCTTCTTTCTTGATAACTCAGTCAGTCAAGGCTCGGCTGCAAACACCACGGCAGCAATCTGTAATCAGTAGAGTCAGAAACAGTACGTGTATCGATTCGCGCAGCTTATTCCTTTTCCTTTTGTTCAGATCAGGGCATGTATGCTGTGGCTTGGGTAAGATAATAGATAGGGAAAGCTCACGTATCACTTCAGAGGCATAAACCCAAAAACATAGCCTCAATTTGGTTCAGACGATGCATCAACAACATGATTAGTGTCGATAACCGATAACGCCGTTCTCGCGGTTGTTTACAAAGTTCGTTTGAAACGAATAAAAAGTGAGCCCTTGTCAGGGCTCGACGAATCCGCTGGACACAAGAAGCAGCGAACCATGAGGAGCTTCGTATTGTTGATGGTTCTCACCGTCATGGTGGGCTGCGCGTTTGCACGGGATGGTGAGTGTGGTTGACTTTACTATTTTAGATCGAGATTATTGGAACCTTCAACGCCTTATCAGTTGCTTTTAATGCAACTTATATTCATAAACGAGTTTGTTTCAGCTTATCAACTAATCGGTTCTTTTATATGGATGCTCATAACTTGGTAAATCGGCTTTTTGTTTTAAAGGCAAACGCTTGACTGAGGCTCCAAGGCATTTCGGCCGTGAAATTTCAACAGAGCGTACGCTGAAGACACTGCAGAAACTTGAGGACTCTCACTGAAGCTAAATAATATCGTATTCATGTGCATATACTTTGCAAAAGAATTTCAGATAATTTAAATTCCCTAGTTTGCCGTACAAACATAGGCTGGACATTGACAAAACTCCTTCTAGTAGACAAAAAAAAAACGAGGACACTGTAGCTGGTGAAGTTAAACCGGAAGGCATGCTCAAAAGCTTTTACTAAAGTTTTAAAAGAATATATTATGAAACATTACATCAAATGCACAAGCTTACATGCGCAGTTGAAAAAACCACCATACTGTAACTAAGCACAGTTAACAGGCTAAAAAAGTGTATCCGTTGATCTGTTTGGCCATGGAAAGAAATGGAATGAAATAATCACTTGCTCTTTTTCGCAAATTTTCTAAGGTTACATTGGATTTGAAGGACTTCGATATTTCTGGTTTCAAAAGGCTTCCTTTAGACCTGATTTCCTTCCTTCTCTTTTGGATTAGGTGACAATTTAGGGCACCGTTTGCTTCGCTTCCGAAAGAAAATGTTACCCACGCCGCTCATACTAATTTCATAGACCAGAAAATGAGAGCAATTTGCCCTTCCTGATGTAGGAGGGAAAGACACGCAGCCAGAAATGGTACATTGTCCCATGTCTAGGTGCATGTAGTGATTGTACCTGGCCTTCACTATATTTTATTGATGAAGCGAAGGTAATAATGAACCATAGGTACTTATTGTGGTTTCCGTTGAATGTCGACCGACTGCGAAACTTGATAAGAAGCTCTTACATACATTGTGTGCCAAAAAACTGTCTGAACTATATTGATGCAAAACATGTAAGAAAAACACAGTTGTAATATGGGGGGTTATTGCCATCGACTCGTTGAAGCATTTGCCTTGATCCTCTGTGCAGGTTGTGGACCCCGAAAAGTGTTTAAGGTTTGTGAAAGCAGTAGCTGCGGAGAGGAGAACTGTGGTGGACCCCATGGACCGAGACCATGCACCGCTGACTGCCAGACGGGATGCTTCTGCGCCAAGGGCTACTACAGGCGTGATTCTGACAACGCATGTGTTCGTTTCAGTGATTGTCGCATGTACGTGTGACTCAATCATCGAATCCCTGCAATGACATGAACTGAGACATGAGAGATGAAACAATGAATAAATCAGTATCAGATCTATTGCCATCGTCATCAGCCGGATTTACCCACTTCAGGAGGAACGCATCTCTCAAATTTCTCCAATTAACCGGTTCTCCACTGACTGCACCCAACTGACCGCTACAATCTTCGACATAGGGGGGTGAACTGAAGGCGAACCTAAGCACAAAAGGAACTTTCGCGCCACACCCGCTGGTGCTTATATGCTGCTCTGCCACTAGAGGAGAGCATGAGTAAGAAAGTGTCACCCTCCTCTCTGCGCTGGTGTCAAAAAGCGAAAAGGTGCAAAACTATCCATTTTTTTCTCTGTCAACACAAACAACCTAAACAGTTTTTCAAAAAATTGGAAATGCGCAAAACATTGGTGGTGATATAAAATTCACCGTTGGAGCTATGCGACGCGCCAAAGCTGAAAGGAGGCGGCTTTGAGCACGGTGCGCCCTTTCTCTAACTCAATTCATGCTGACGCCTGCTCTTAACAGTGACATCGACTGCATCCCAATGCGAAAGCATTGGTTGCCTCATGCCTCGTGCAACCAGAACGTGTAACCAGAACGTGTAACCAGATAACACCTTCCGCACTGACACTTCAGAACGAAAAACCGTGCCACCGCAAGCAATCGAGCCATCATAATCGTAAGTCTGCTCTATTAAGGCAATTGTTTTTCATACATGTTATTTTTTGCATGTGGTTATGTACAAATATAAGGACTGCGCTTAAATCTTCGCGGACATCAATTTAACGGGCTAGTTTCATTAACTGCACCATCATTGTCATCGTTACCATCAACAGCGGTACTACTTCTATTACCACCATTATTATTATCAAATAAATGCCCCGTCCTCTATAATACAATCATCATTATCACTAGCTATACCGTCATTGTCATCTCTACTATCATCAGTACTATCATTACTATCACCAAATAAATGCAGCGTCATTATCTCTAGCTTCAGCGTCATTGTCATCGTTACTATAATCCGTACGCTGGACAAGGAGAATTTCGATCTGTGTCTCCGGAGTGCTATTCTTTGGAAGTTTTTCCACGCGAAAAGCAAGCGCGGCGTGAAGCCAAGGAAAACAAATTCTTTCTTCAGTTAGAAGATGGGTTTCTTTTCCACAGTTTGTGTGACGTTTTCTGCCCACAGCATGGATGAGGCGAGAATGGCTTTCGCCTTAGAAAGAAGTATATATGCACCCTGTTTAAAAAGCGCTCAGGTGTTACTGAGCTGCACTATCTCGAAAGAAAATACAACTCGAAATGCGACCTAAAATAAACACCTGGTCAACAGGAGGAGCAAGTCTGGTTGAATGTCATTCTCCTCATAATGTTCTTGCGTTAGAGCATTATTCGACTAAGATGAGTTCTTGGTGGCACAACAGGTTCAGCATTGTGATCCGATATGTGCGTGTTCCACAAGCTATGGAGGCAAGTAAAGGGTATAATGTCATAGGGTCTTAATGAGTTTATGTGAAATCAAGACTGTATAGATCTAGAACTGAGGCATTTTATAGAGCTCTTTGCATAGCATTCTTTCGAATTAATTAAACAATGCTCAATTGCTGCGGGGTAATCAAACACACAGCAGTTGACAGAACATACAAATATTTTTTACCTATGGAGCCCTGTGTTCGCACGGTGAGCTTAGCTGTGTAATCTAAAGAAAACCTATACTCATGCAGGGATAAATAAGTATTTGGAGTCCTCGCTTCAGGGCGATGCTATGGTCTTAAGGGTCATAATATCGACGAAGCAAGTCACGCCTCGTATAAAACTGCAACACACTCTCGTTTTGCAGTAAACAACGTTGTCTTCATGGAATTCCATTTGCGCCGCTCCTTCTGTTAATTAAGGTAAACGACCCGTCCACAGACGGTACAGCTTTGCGGAACTAACACATTGTTAGTGTTTGTTATATTGGGGGTAATAAGCTAAAGATTTTCGATTTACTGTAATTAAGCCGCTACACAAGAAATGGGTTTCGCGGAACATCAAGCATTGTTTTATGAGTCTTGCTAGTGAGACAACATTCCGCAAATATGTTTGGGTTTCTCTTGTGAAGCCACGCTAGACAGAAACAAAGAAGTGCATATTCTCTGGCTTTCAAATTTGTTCTTGTTTGTTGCCCGATACATATGGCCTACCCCTCTTCTACAAATTTCAGGTCACGAGGTTGAGATCAGCGGGTGTGAAAATTGCCGTATGCAGAAAAGATGTTCAGATATATTTATTCGTGACATCTAAAAGAAAAATACAATAGAAGATTCGTCGTTACCGCTAGTGACTCGTTGAAGCCTTTGTTTTTATCCTCTGAGTTGGTTGAAAACCGAAAGAAGTGTTTAAAGAATGGGAAAGCAGCTCCTGTGGAGAGAAGAGTTGCGCCGAACTCACTGCTCCACTGGCTGCATGACAGGATGCTTCTGCGAAGCGGGCTATTGCAGGCGTAGTTCCGACTGGGATTGTGTTAGTTTCAAAGACTGTCGCGTACCCGTGTTCCCTTACAAATATCTGTTTTAAATCTCTATTGTCCGGTTATTGACCACCTCTAGAATTTACTGAATTTCGATAAAAGTTCAACACCAGCTGAGTTCAATCTACAGAAACAACAGAATGTGTGCTGTGTTCTACCTTATATAATTTTTATTGCCTTACTCCTATATAAATTTGTTGTAGTCTTTCCACGTTCACTAAGAAATCCGCGTATACTTTTCATACTAACCCTTGTTTTTAAAGTGGTTTTAGGTGCCAATGATAAGAGCATTGTGCAGGGATATCGTTGCTTTTTTAAAATTTGTCACTTGTAATTGGCCATCCGCGAGATTCTGCAGCGGAATATGGGAAGCAGCATGCAATTTCGTGCATATTCCTGTTATTCTCGCGTCCCGCGTTCTCACCTCAATAATTCTGTTTTAGATGCCGGTTCAAGTTTCTCAATTGTTTAGCCACATTATCCTAGTCCTCCAGAAAAAAAAAATTCTTTTTAAACATCGCTACAAGCAAGGTATTGCGGTGCCACTAGGCTGAACTTTAGGGTTCGGTTTTTTTTATGTTTGTATTAAGAGGAGATTACGTTACTGTATTAGGGATTGTATCTACCACATAGCAGGTTTCCACAACTGCTAGCCTCGGTATGTAGACTCTTCTCGCATAATCTACAGCGACCTTTTGTCTGGCCCAGAATGCAAAATGCATTATTGCTTTGCGCGAACGCCGCTCTAGAATAAAAGAAGTCGAGACGCCACGATTTCAGAGATTACAACAGATGTCAGGCGTTTGTGGGCTGCAACAAAAAAAAATAATTACGGATGGCTTAACTCACTTAATCACAGAATATCGTTTAACAGCAGGGCGTTTTGACAGGATTGTGTTTGCTGTGCTGAAATTATTAAACGTTAATATGTTGCCTTAATCGCGCGCCCCTTAACCAGCGTTCCGTTCAGTGCTGCTAACTAAAAAAAAAAAATAGAAGACCCGCAATAGCAAACCCGCTAAAAACCGATGAATTCAATATTTACAGCAAAAAGCCAGCTTGTACAAAATTTATTTCGTTATTTAATCTGTAAGAGTTACATAAAATATTTTTTATTATATCAGGAAAAAACCTTTCTTGGAACTTGAAACTTCAAATTAAAAATACGTTCATTTTGAGGACTGTCTCACGTGCCCCTGTCTTTTGTAGGTTTTAAATAAAATTGCAAAAGTGTGTCTTTTTTATAACGTTGTTTATTGAGTTGTTATCACCGCAGGTTATTGGGGCGGCTTCAGGACATGCTGCCAGCGCACACATTAATATTGTGCCGATCGCTATGATTACATCTGCGAGCAGTTCGTATTTTGGGAGCTTGTACTCTGCCAATCCTGGACTGCAATAAAAATTCAGATGATTCTTTACTTCTCTTCGCCTTATGTCCCATGTTTACAAGTTTTAATGTTTAGGTGACTGAACAAGCATCCAATCTCTCTGTTCTAATGGTGCAGTGTCAGCATAGAGACAGCAAACCCGGTCAGCTCGAACAAGGGGGTTTTGTCAGAAGCATTCCTGTACTAGTTCACTGCATCTCAGAATGGAGCTATGCCAACGCGGCTATCCACGCTAACGAGAGTGAGCTTCCTAATCTTCACATTTTAAATAAGATAAGCCCAACAAAATACACGACTTACTGTCTTTGGTGCGGTGCAAGCCCCACACTCTATCACATCTCTTGGGAATGCCAGGACAAACCTGACCCAACGTTACTAGTGCCATGCCCGACACACGAGCAGCGGGAGGCGGCCCTGACCAGCGACAACCTGGACCAGCAAGCCTGGATTATCCAGCTAGTCCGCAAGTCAGCTGCTGCCAGCGGAGCCCTGGAATAGGGGCACTGACCACCCAGCTCCTGCGAATTCTTACTGATTATTATGCTCATTAAAAATTTTCTCTCTCTCTCTCTCCTTCATTGTCATTCATTCCAATCTGACCATGTCGCGCGATCGAGGCACGTCACACAGCCTGGCGAAAAGTCAGTACATGGCCGTATCAACTGGCAGAGCCATGCTGGCGATGTTTTTTTGGTCCCCGCGCTGACGCCGGCAACACCGGCTATGTATTATTAAATTTTTCATTTTTTTATTTGAGCGCATTGTAAGCCTATTTAGGCTATTACAAGAGTGGGCATAGTAATCAGACAATTATATAAAAGTACAATAAAATAAAAAACATGAATATGTAGAAAACATGCGTACACCACCCTTGTGATAAACGTTGATTTTTTCGCGACCTAAAACCAGAAAAGAGCCTCGAAGCGGCGTAATAAAGTTAAAGCTGTAGTCAACGGGAACTCATATGACAAAATATTAAACGGAACACTCTCGGTGGATTAAGAAAGCAAGACATCGCAGGAGCTATCTTCATGTTATACTTTGTTTCTCAAAACAAGACCCGCCTTTTTTTTTTTAGAAAAAGAGTACGAGAGATTCCGTGCAATGGCTGCACGAAAATATGAGACTTTACATGCGTCGCATCGCGCGTCTTTAGCGATGCGAAGGTATCTTGATGTACTGATTTCTATTTATGTGATTCCATCTCTGCACGTATGGAGAAGGGAGCCTTTAACTTTGTGGGTTTAAAACAGATACCTTTTTACCTTTCTCAAACCGCCACGCGCACATGTTTTCTGCTTTCCGCAACATTCTGTTCCAGACAGTATTTTTTCTTCACTCTTTTTTCTAAGGAATTCGTCATTACGAGCGCAAGCGAATGACAATAATATTATGCGGGGAGGGAGCTCGGGTGCCTAGGCTCAGGTGTAGTGTATGATGATGGTGTAATGCGGTTTCCCTTGAGGATATTATTACACATTATATACTTGCTACTCAATAACTATACAGCTCGGAATTCGTACTTCTATTATCGCGCACGCATTCTTTAGCATGCATTCGTAAACTGCGCCAATATGAGCATGACCACCCGAAATTGATAATGTTACGTTCATGGCAGTGCACGGCCTCTGCCCTTACCCGCAATGACGACGAAGCGGTAGTCCGGTAGTATGGGTAGGAAAGGCTTTCACCGTCTTAATCTGCGACTCAGGCTATGAGAGACGCCGTAGTGGAGGACTCCGGAAATTTCGACCACCTGGGGTTCTTTAACTTGCCCTGAACATCTCACAGCACACGGACGCCACTCCGTTTTGCCTCCATCAAAACGCAACCACCGAGGTCGCGTTCGAACCCGGGTACTCCGACACAGTAGTCGGGCCCCACACCGGACATTATTGTGTGCGGACTGTGCGGAGATAAAAAT
>JAJIZL010019115.1:621231-663735 GCA_023969395.1 Amblyomma maculatum | reverse complement strand
TCGCCCTGCAGTGGGTATAATCAGGCTGATGATGATGATGATGATGATGATGATAGCCATTTATAATGAATATTTATTACGAGGAATGCCGAACAGCATATCAAAGTGCCGTGTTAATTGAGAAGTAAATATGCACAGGGCTTCGGTGAAAGTCTCTCCCATGGTGCTTGGAGTAAATAAGAGGCCCGGTCAACAATCGCAGTTTAACATTTTTCTTGCCTCCACTATTTTTCATCATACCATCAAAACGCTTTTGGTAACGCTCCATACGAAATGACGTCTTTCTTTGAGGAAGGTTTGGGGGTTTGAAATCATGGAATATTGTTAACAAACCTTCAAAGAGCTCAATAGATTGTTCACACATGTAATACCCCCAGAAGTTTGAAAAAGCGATTTTCTTAAATGCTCTTGTAGCTCAAATCATATGAGAAATGTGAAGAAATAGGTCTCCCACTATCAACCATGAGCTTTTTCAAATCTCTTGCGTCTTTGCGAAATATTTTGAAAGAGAAAAGGTGACATATTAGCTATTAATAAAAATCACTTGCCACTCACAGGGATAAACGACTTCCACTTCCCTGCCAGGTATACTTCGAGCCAGGAACTGATCAGCGGGTTCCCTAGGCAGGCTGTGACGAAACACTCCCCGTGGTCTTCCATCAAGCTGCGCATGTTCTTGAAGCCCGCTTTCTGGCTCTTTAGGTAGTGAAAGGTGAGAAGCGAGTACACGCGGCTGAAACAGCCGTACTTTTTCAAGAAACTCTCTACATCCCCCGCTTCAATGTCGAAGACGTCATAATAGATCTTCGGATGCGGTGACGTCTTCCTGGCTACTTCAATCATATCCGGCGACTTGTCTATGGCCACCAGCCTGGTGCAAGGCGAGCAATGCTTCAGAACGTGGTTCTTCGTGAAGCCGCCAACACCACAGCCGACTTCCAAGTGCTGCTCGTCAGATTTCGTACGGTCCTTGAACTTGGCTTTTTCAAGAGCGATGAGATTTTCTCTCGTCGGGTACTCTTCGAAACGGCCGTAGCCTTCTGCCTTCAGGGAGGCGCCTTCTGATTGCATTGTATTGAACATTGCGCGAGATACTGCACTTTGACAACTAAGCTGCATTGTTGAAAGCTAGTTACTAGTCTCCACTTGTGTAATAGTTTAGCCCTGGAGCGGAATCAACACGCCACTGCAGTCGAACGAAGTGGGAATGAAATCACCGCTTTGTCGATTCTTATCGCAGTCCTTCTATCTGTACATGTACTCCATTTCGATCCACCTCTGTCACCGTTGAGTGGCAGTCCCGCGCAGCTGTGTACTCGTTGGAACGTAGCCCCAAGCCTCGCAGACGGCGACGGCCTCTGCGACATGTTTGTATCCGGAAAGCTTAGGCTCTGAACTAAATAGTGAACCTACAGCTAGCGTGGGTTGGAGGTCATTTACTTCTAATTTCAAAGTGTTTCTATTGTTATTCTTTAAGAGTCAAACCAAATTTGGTTAGCTGCATACACTATAATGTGTTTTCTTCCGTATTCTACCAAAACCACACTCGTTGCCACAGCCTCTCATAATTAACGTCAGGAAAGCATGCCGATCTATCCAAACAGCCTCATAATGTCTTCTTAGGCCAGCTGCTGTGGCGCCTGGGGGAGCGGCATAGTAATAGAAGAACACAGCGGAGAGAAATAACTAAAGGCAGAGCACAAATATTGTGTTGCATCTAGTCTACCCTTTCCACTCTCCATCCATTTTCTCTTTACGGGAAAATCGAAGCACTTTTCCAAGCACCAACCTGCCCAAAATTCCTTCTTTAATTGCATTACATGGGCGCTTTCCACTCGCAGTTGTGGATGTGTTTAGCGCCATTCGATTTATTATTTGTTGGCCGGCTAGCCGAAACAATGGCATGCCACTTTATTGAATATGGAGAGATGATAGCTGCATTGGCCTAGGTACACTACCAAAGATGCGAATTCGCTAAGCATTATAAGCATTATTGAATCACTTATTGAGACACGAATTGTTCTTGCAGGGGAGAGAGCCCAGTCGAAAACAACTACGGAACTGTGTCAAAAATATGACAAAATATTCTGTAGTTCTGTCGTAACCATCCGATTTTTCTGTTGTTTTGTAGTACTTTTCTGTAGTTCTGTAGTTTTTCTGCAGTATATTTTTATTGTTTGTATTTCTGCAGCACTTTTCTGTTGTAACTATAGAAATTTCTGATGTTACTACAGAATTTTTTGTTGTCACAACACGTTTCCCGTCGAAAACCGCACAGAAATCTTCTCGTAACATGAGAAAATTTTCTGTAGTTTTTTTCCGGCTGGGCTAGGTGTCGTTTGCTCGCGAAATGTTTCGGGAATGCGTACTGTAACCTGTACCGAACCTGCCTCGATCCACTAGTGAACGCATCGAAAAACATTGAATGAGCCTCGGCTTGTCGTTAAGAGGTATTCCGTTGCTTCGGTAGTCAGAACCAGAAATTAGTAGAAGATTGTTTTACTCACACTTGTGTCAAGCTGGAAACATGGAGGTTGTGCCCGAAAAATTCGTCACTGCACACATTGCTAAGAGATGAGGTATGCGTTCGTGCGTATGAGTGAAATAAGCATTGATTTCGTCTAGGATAATCTTATTTCAAAAGCCAGCACTACTAGAAGTAATTGTGTGAGTGTCATGTCAGGCTATAAACCCAGCGAAGTAACAGCGCCTGAGACGCGTCATTCGTTGCTCGAAGAGAAATGCAATGCTCGAGGAAGAAAAAAATGGTTCGGAACAAAAAGGAAGCGACAATGAACATTTCCATAATGGAAGATGCAACAGAATGTAAAGTTCGAACTTTACTAGGATGCAGCTTAAAAAAAAAAGATCACTTGGTAAATATTCGGCCATGGAACCGGACGGGTGTATTTATTCATAGATAAATACAAAAAAATATTTGATATTGGTTGACTGCATCAAATATTACACGGACATCATAAGTTCATGAATTTATATTTCGGCTTTGTGTTTACAATTTCTTTAGATGAAAAAAAAAACACATTATCAGTTTTCGGCGTTCTGTCACAAACAATTGTATCCGACCATACTTACCTAGGATCCCACATCGTAGCATCCTATCTGCTTAACCACGCGGCTTTGCTTTCTTCTCAGTGCTCATGACCTTATGGAGCGGGTGCAATGACGACCTACAACAGATTAAAATCCGGTGGTAGGCTGTGACCTACCAGTGACCTACCAGTCACAGCCCCGTAGGGCCAGGAGCAGCCACCCTCCTCACCTTTCCTTGACGCTCTATCAATGATATCATTAGATTGCAGCAACAGCCATCTTCTGTTTGACATTCTAGCTTTAGTACACAGCATTGAGCCAACATTGACAACACGCGCCTCAATATAAACGGAAAGGTCACTGAAGCAGAATCGTGAGTACTGCGTATACGGGATAACAAAGAAGGGAGTTTAGGAGGATTGTATTCTTGGGGATGTGATGTGTAGATTTGCCTTGCGTGCATTTTCAAATCCAGATGCAGCTTGTCGCCCGACTTCTCTCCTTTTCAACATTGGCGCATTAAGATCCACTTTGTGAGCGGCGAAGGCGTTCTGGGCATCGTCTACTTTTGAATGAGTAAGCATTGTATGGCTATGTAGGCAGGTTTGGCATGGGCGTGACCTTGTCGGAGCTGTAAAATAACTACTTGGTACATCAGACAACTAACGTTATCATCTTTCCTTGACGTTCTATCGATGTTATCATTAGTCGTATAATATACCAAGTAGTTCTTTTACAGCTCCGACAAGGTACACGCGATTGTGCGTCAGTGGCCTTTCCGTTTATCTTGAGGCGTGTGTTGTAGATGTACAGGCTGGCTAAATGTTGTGCACTAAAGCTGGAATGTCAAACAGAAGGAGGATGTGCTGCAATCAGCGTCTCTCACATTTATGTCCTTCACCGATCGTCTGAATGCAGCGTTCAAAGCCGAAACCGCGGTATGAAACGCCAGAACAGTCGCTGGGAAACAGGCGGAGGAACGTGTAGCCCAGGAGACATTCCAGCGTATTGATCGTGTCGCATACGAGCTAGCATCGTGTCGACACTCTTCGGATCGACTCGAAGCTTCCGTCCTAAACCCCGTATGTAGACTGCCCGCCATCATTCTCTTTTTTTTTCAAGATATATAATATCCTATCCCAGTCGAAAAAAACAACTACAGAACTGTGTCAAAAATTCGACAAAATATCCTGTAGTTCTGTCGTAATCATCAGACTTTTCTGTAGTTCTGTAGTACGTTTCTTTAGTTCTGTAGTGTTTCTGTAGTATATTTTTGTTTGTAGTTCTGTAGCACTTTTCTGTTGTAACTACAGAAATTTCTGATGTTACGACAGAATGTTATGTTGTCACAACAGGTTTCCTGTCAAAAACCGCAAATAAATTTTGTCGCAACATCAGAAAATTTTCTGTAGTTTTTTCCGACTGGGATATTACTTCCTTTATTGCATTACATGCATTATTGTCCATCCGCCTGATTGGTTGGGCTCGTATTTTTCCTCGTCCTTCTCGCATTTCGAGTTTTGAACTGTTGCTGTGTAACTAATGGATTATGCTACTCCTGTTAAGTGTTACATTTTGCTTCTTCCTGCAAGCAATCAAATGCCTTGTTATTACCCTCACTCCCGACTTCTTTCTTACTGGTCAACGCACCAACACACGTGAGCCTTGGCACGGGCTGACGCTGTTGCAGAAGTTAACAGGAGTAACGTAATCTATTCGCCTCCATGGTCTGCGCCTGGCAGCTGTTTGAAGAGCATGATAGAAGTTAAGACGTCTGCAGCTTAGCCTGCTTATTTTGCGTGCTGGAAAAAGGCAGAGACTGCATACGAAATGACATTGACACTTTGCTCGTGAAGTGGCATTAAAGCAGGCATTGTTGGGGCAGCCTTTTGTAACCTTGAAGGGCCCAGCGCTGAACCTGTTATATCCTATATACGTATACGGACTGCCTTTTGGTCTAGAAGCGTTTTTTCTCGTTGTTCGCCCACACAGATCTGCTGCGAGTTTGCTCAGAGTAGCGGGAAGGTGACAGTGGAGGCACGCACACGTCACTAAATGCAGAGTCGAAGCCTAAGCAGTAGTATGTTCTGATATTGCCCAGGACCCCTGTGGGTAAGATGCAGGCATGCCAGCTGCCTGCCCACACACGTCTGCTGCGGGTCCGCTCAGAGGTCTATGCCAGCAGCTTGCAGTCGGGGTGCCCACAATTTGCCGCTACAGTTATGCTAATTTTGTTACAGAAGCAACATTATGCTAGACAGTGAGCCATTTCGCGGAGCCTCCAATAAGCCAAGCTGCGCATGCGCGAGAAGCGAGTGAAGTCACACGCAGCACTGCTGGAGATTCGCGTCGAAGCCACCGCCGACTCCTCCACTGCCTGGGTGACTCGGAAGTGCCGCCGCCGCCACCTCGCCAGTTGCGCATGCGCCAGGAGGGAGTGACGCCACACGGGGCACAACTGGCGCACTTAGGCCACCGCCTACTTCTCCGCTGAGCCGTGACTCAGAGGTCCCGCCGCTGCCGCGTTCGCCGCGCCGCGCATGCGCACTGACGTCATTGCTCCACTGATAATAAGCCGGAGTCACTGGCACCGTGCCGGTACCGGTATAGTCAGCTATAGAGAAGTTGAGCAGACAGAGGCTTATCTTCTTAAAAGAGCAAATTTTCGTAATTCGTTGCTTCCGCAATTCTATTCATGATGGTTCTTGGTCAAACCAACGCCAATTGTTTTGATGTCTAACCAACTTTAAACTTTCGTAACATTATTCTACTGCTCCTTGCTGTTGCTACCTCGGAATTGCCCATGTCGGACTCACATAGTTCCGTCACTTTGTGCTACCAGGGATAGCTCATTAACTTCTCGTTCTGGACTCTACGTCTGTTTGCAATTATAGGTCGAAACAATTACTGAATGAAGCCTCAAACAGAACAAAGGGAACGGCTGGTGTTATTGTGTTCTTATCCATTGCGCAAATGTGACATCTTTGCTTTCGCTCAGACCATAAGATCCCTAACCAGCGAGCGTCTCGTATGAGCGCCTGTGGCACTGAAACCACTATGGTCGACACAGGATGATGTCATGCTCCTCTTGATGGCCCCCTTAAAACTGAAACGCGCACAAATAAAAAATTAGAAGGGTTCAACGCCACTGAACCAAATATTGAGCGATAGCATTTGCTGCGGTGGCAAACTTTTTGAAAAAAAAAAGTTGCTGCGGGTGACCGAGCGTTCTTATTCTTCTCTTTTTCTTCTTCCTCAGCCCACATACAAAGCCCCGCTTTAACCAACCCATATGAACGTGCATTAGTGGCCTATAGGGGTAACGTGAATGCCAGGCTCCTAGCAGGCTAGTTCTGACATAACCGTCCCATGTAAAACGAGAGACCCAAGTTAGTTGGCAGCTCCTGCCAGCCCACGTGGGGTGTGACGTCACAGTATCACGTAGGTACGACGTGGCCACCGGCCGCGCTACGCTGGAGGCTCAAAACCTAGAGTAGTATTGCTTTCGCATTAAAATTACCATAAGGTCGCGAACAGGAGTTGAACCCACATAGAAGCAGGAAGGTTAGTTTTCCTTTTGCTCTTTGCCGTTACTGTGGGGAAGCGTAGAGATAGAATGCAATGATTTTCCTCCGCTCTCCGGGCCTAGATTCGGAGTCTTCCTACATTTCACTCAATTCTCGGGACACGGCAAATAACTCACGCTAACTGACGCATTAAGCATCTAAGCATAGCTCTACTTGCTATTACCAGTATGTCTTACGTATTTGCTTTGCTCCTGTACCAACGTCGTCAGGTCTCGTTCCCTAAATCAGTCCACAGCTTGGGATGACCGCCTTTTATGCTGTAGCTCTGCTTGACAGTTTAGATCCCTTATGTTTTGTTGTTCCGAAGGACGGGCCTCTATTGCATATTGTCACGTCTCGGTAGAAGACCAAGGAGAACCTAGCGATAGATGGTTTGAATGGTCGACCAGAACAAGTCTTGTGTTCAAGCTTCTTTCACTTCCAGGCTCGCGCTTGTCGTCATCTTTTGCGTCGTCTTCTATGCGGCATTTGCCCCCCTCCTTAGGAAGCATCGTCCCGATGAGAACAAAAGGAAGTAGGAGGTTAAGGTCAGACTGAGTGGTATGGCTTCATACGCACGACGTGGACGACGTCAGCTTGGTGCTGTCGTCGCTTTGATGTCGACACCCCGTCTGGCATCACCTCATAAGTGACGTCGGTTAAACGTCGCTGAACGACATAGGGTCCAAAGTATCGTCGCAATAGTTTTTCGGAGAGTCCACGGCGGCGAATAGGTGTCCAGACCCACACTTTGTCGCCAGGTTCGTACATTACATGCCGGTGTCTCTGATTGTAGCGTTGTGCATCGTGCTCCTGCTGATTTTGAATCCGCACACGAGCTAGTTGGCGAGCTTCCTCTGCACGCTGAGCGAATTCCTCGGCGTCCTGGTCGAGATCATCGGTGTCGGCATTCGGGAGCAACATTGCATCCAGCATAGTTGTTACTGGTCGCCCGTGAAGGAGGCTGAATGGTGTCATGCGAGTGGTGTCTTGGCGGGCCGTATTGTAGGCGAACGTAACGTAGGGAAGTATTTCGTCCCAATTCTTGTGGTTTACGTCGACGTACATGCAAAGCATGTCTGCGAGGGTCTTATTGAGGCGTTCCGTCAACCCATTGGTTTGAGGGTGATGGGCAGTAGTTTTACGGTGACTGGTACCACTGAGGCGAAGAACGATTTCCAAAAGTTCGGCCGTAAATGTAGTTCCTCGGTCAGTTATAATAAGTGCCGGAGCGCCATGCCTCAGGACAATGTTCTCAACGAAGAACCTAGCTGCTTCGGCGGCGGTACCCCTTGGCAGAGCCTTGGTCTCCGCGTAGCGGGTCAGATAATCAGTGGCGACAATTATCCATTTATTCCCGGCTGTAGACGTCGGAAATGGTCCCAGGAGGTCCATGCCAATTTGCTTAAAAGGTGTCGCTGGCACTTGAAGAGGGTGGAGTAGGCCAGCTGGTTTTACAGGGGGTGATTTACGGCGCTGGCAGTCAATGCACGTACGTACATAGCGTTTCACTGTCGCCGGCAGTTTTGGCCAGTAGTATCCGTGCTGTACTCTAGCCAACGTGCGGGTGTAGCCTAGGTGACCGGCGGTTGGCTCGTCGTGGCACGCTTGCAAAACTTCAGTGCGGAGAACCGATGGGAGGACGAGCAGAAAACTGTTTCCCCCAGGACGGAAGTTCTTCTTGTAAAGGACGTTGTTGCGAATAAAAAATGAAGAGATTACTCGGGCGAAAATCTTCGGCACAACCGTAGTTCGCTTCTCCAAGAAATCAATAAGAGGGAGCAATTCCTGATCCTCTCGCTGCTGTTGGGAAAGCGTTGCGTCATCTATGACACCTAAAAACGCAGTGTCTTCATCGGTCATAGTGGAAGGTTCGACCGGCGCTCGCGAAAGGCAATCTGCATCTGTGTGCTTCTTTCCAGATTTGTAAATAACTGCCATGTCAAATTCTTGCAATCGAAGGCTCCAACGCGCGAGTCTCCCTGAAGGGTCCTTTAAGTTCGTCAGCCAACAGAGAGAGTGATGGTCGCTGACGACTTGAAAGGGGCGAGCGTACAAATAAGGGCGGAATTTCATAACCGCCCATACCACTGCAAGACATTCTTTTTCGGTTGCCGAGTAGTTCGCTTCTGCTTTAGATAGGGTCCTGCTGGCGTAAGCAATTACCTTTTCCACACCATCCTGGCGCTGTACTAACACAGCACCTAAGCCCACGTTGCTGGCATCCGTATGAAGCAGTGTAGGGGCGTCGTCATCAAAGTGCGCCAGGACAGGTGGTGTCTGTAGACGCCTCCTCAGCTCATTGAAAGCTTGTTGCTGTTCTTCACCCCAGCGAAAGACTGCGTTGTCACGAGTCAGTGAAGTTAATGGCCAGGCTATTCGTGAAAAGCCAGCAATAAACCGACGGTAATAGGCGCAAAGACCCAAGAAGCGCCGCAATGTCTTTTTGTCCGTAGGTGTTGGGAACTTGGCGACTGCGGAGAGCTTTTCAGGATCCGGCCGAACACCTTCTTGGCTGACGACGTGGCCTAAGAACTGCAGCTCCTCGTAACCGAAGTGGCACTTCTCGGGTTTTAATGTGAGGCCCGCAGATTGTATGGCCTGAAACACAGCTAGCAAACGGAGTAGATGCTCTTCAAATGTAGCCGAAAACACTATCACGTCGTCAAGATACACCAAGCATGTTTGCCACTTAAGTCCCGAAAGCACAGTGTCCATCAGTCTCTGAAATGTTGCTGGCGCCGAGCATAAACCGAACGGAAGGACTTTAAACTCATACAATCCGTCGGGAGTGATGAATGCTGTCTTCTCCCGATCCCTCTCATCCACTTCGATTTGCCAATATCCACTTTTCAAGTCCATCGACGAGAAGTAACGTGCATTTCGTAGGCGATCTAAGGAGTCGTCGATGCGAGGGAGAGGGTACACGTCTTTTTTGGTCACTTGGTTGAGCTTGCGATAGTCTATGCAAAATCGTAAGCTGCCGTCTTTCTTTTTAACAAGTACCACGGGGGAAGCCCAGGGACTCTGTGACGGCTGGATAACGTCGTCTCTAAGCATTTCGGCCACCTGGCGCTGAATGGCTTCACGTTCTTTCGGAGCCACACGGTAAGGATTTTGTCGAATCGGGCGAATCGAGTCATCCGTGATAATTCGATGTTTTGTCAAAGGCGTTTGGCCGATCCGCGATTCTGAAGCAAAACAGTCTCGAAATTGATCTATGAGATCCAAAAGGCGGTCCCGCTCTGAAGAAGACAGATTTGGGCTCACATCAACGATGGTTACGGGTGTCTTGCACACTGATCCTCTCTGTTGCAGTAAGCAACAGTGCTGCGCATTTGGGAGGCTGTCGAAAAAGGCCACAGTTGTGCCTTTCGGAATTTGCTGACGCTCGTCGCTGAAGTTTGTCAGCAGCAGTTCGGTATGCCCATTGGTCAAGTTGACCAGCCCTCGAGCTATAGAAACACCTCGGCTGAGTACCAGGGTAACTGCCCGTTCGGCGACGCCATCGCCTGTATGCGCCACGTCGCATTTCACTTCAACAAGAGAACATGATCTCGGAGGTAATGTCACCGTCTCATTGGCGACGCGTAAGGGCAATAGTGGTACTTGCGCATAACCAAGGTCTTCATGGTTATTGGTGAAGGCAACGATGCTGTCACGGATGCTGATTACAGCCCCATGAAGACGCAGAAAGTCCATGCCCAAGATGAGGTCTTTGCAGCAGTCAGGGAAAATAACGAAGCTGCCAACAAACACCGCGTTTCCTATTCCTATCCGGGCAGTGCATTTCCCTGTCGGTGCCAGTAGCTGACCCCCAGCACTTCTTATTACTGGCCCAGTCCATTCAGTTTTTACTTTGCGCAGGGTGTCGGCCAGTTTCTGGCTAATAATTGAAAAATCTGCCCCGGTATCCACCAGAGCATGTACCGCCAGCCCATCAATGGAAACGGCGAGGTCAGCGCTAACAAAATTATCTGGGTTGATCGTCCCTTTCGGCATTTGCGGCGGAAGCGCGGCAAGGTCGGCGCTGTCAGCTTCGTCGTCATGGCTGATCATCTGGTACGGCATTTTCGGCGGTAGTGCGGAAATGTCAATGTTAGCGGCGGCGTCAGAAGCCCGGGTTGTCGGCAATTGCGGCGGTGGTGAGGGTTTCGACACTTTTAGACTGGTTGCAACCTCCCCTCGCGAGGTTGCAGCTCTTAGTTTCCCCGGTGAGGGCTAGGAGACCGCCGTCCGCTAACGCCAGTAGTGTTGCGACGTGTCGGCGAATAACGCTGTGGCGATGGGGAGGAGCGGCGGCGGAAACCCGGGGTTTCGGTTTCCCTGCTGACCGGAGGGTCGTCGTCGATTTGGGCAGAATTAGTGTCGAAGCGGCGGCGAGCAGAAGCAAGCGGAAAGGACTGCCCCTCTTCGCGGTGGCGGCAGTACCGATACACATGGCCAGGTTGTCCGCAGTAGAAACAAAGTGGTCGGCTGTCATAACTGCGCCACCTGTCAGTTCGGCGCAGTTGAGAGCGCCTGGGAGGCGCCCACTGAGGCCCCTGGAGGAACCGAATCTCCTGACGGTTCGGTGAGCTCGGTGGGGCGTGGTCTGGAGGTGGGCGACGAAGGACCGCAGCATAGCTCTCGGGCTGCGGCTCGAGGTAAGCTGCAGGAATGTTGGCGGTGCAGCTGATCGGTTTTGGAGCGTGGTATGGTTCGGAAAGGGGTGCCGCGTTGTAGACTGGATGAGACTCGTTGCATGGTGTAGACGGTGATAGGGCGTATCGAATTTCATTCCTCACTGTTTCCATGAGGGCCCCTGACGACTGAGCCTTCGTAGTCGTAATTCGCTGCAGCTCCTCAAGGACAATGCCTCTAATGATGTCTCGAAGAGTGGTCGTATCTGTTGCAGTCAGCGCCGCCGCAGTCGTCGGGGCACAGTTGACCGGTCGGTTGTACTGGCGGCACCGGTCTTGGAGGGCTCGTTCGATAGCCGTAGCGTCCTTTACGAACTCACTCACGGTTTTAGGGGGGTTGCGGACCAAGCCGGCAAACACCTGTTCTTTGACGCCATGCATGAGATGCCGTAGCTTCTTTGGTTCACTCATATCAGGGTCGGCACGGCGAAAAAGGCGAGCCATGTCTTCCGCAAACATAGCCACGCTCTCATTTGGCTTCTGGATGCGCACTTCAAGCAGGCGCAGCGCATTGTCCCGTCGGTCAGTTCTCGCGAAAGTGTCGACCAGCTGGCAGCGGAAGTCATCCCATGTGGATAAGCTGGCCTCATGGTTTTCAAACCACGTTCTAGCATTATCCTGAAGGGCAAAATAAACATTACAAAGCTTCTGGTCCGCGCTCCACTGGTTGATCTTTGACACTCGCTCAAACTGGTCGAGCCAGTCTTCCACATCTTCAAACGCTTCCCCGCGAAAGCACTCTGGCACCTTGGTGTTCTGTAGAGTCACCGGTGTAGGATTGGTATGTGCCATGGCTTGAGAGGTCTTAGGAACTTGGGCGTTTGAGGAGTCGTTCGGCAGATGACTGTACTCCGGCGCTAGGCCTAGAAGGCGGCGGCTAGCACGATGGACAGGCGTGTCGATGTTTGGGATCCGCTGTGGACTGCCGGAAGGAGTCCTATGCATACCCAGCACCTCCACCAGTGTCACGTCTCGGTAGAAGACCAAGGAGAACCTAGCGATAGATGGTTTGAATGGTCGACCAGAACAAGTCTTGTGTTCAAGCTTCTTTCACTTCCAGGCTCGCGCTTGTCGTCATCTTTTGCGTCGTCTTCTATGCGGCAATATTTAGCTTTATTGTTTCCTTCGCAGGGAGCTTTGGCAGAACTCCAATTAACGCCTGAGTAAGATACCTCGCGTGTCGCAAATAAAACGCGATTTTTAAATTTGATTGTATCTCTGCAAAATTATCACACTAAGGTATAGATTATTTATGTATTTGCAGCACATTTGCAACCGGAACCACTCTCGCTCAGCTCAGGCAAATACTGACGTAAACGCTCAAGGCAGCACTGCAGCTCATGAGCCTGCCCTCATGAGTCAGGTGTTATCACTCGCTGCTGAAGGTCTCCTATTTTTTTCTCTGAACCTAATCTTATCGTTCCTTTTAAGATACCATGAACAGGGGATTGTAAATACAAGACAAGAATGCTGTTCATTGAGGTCAGCTGAGAAAGCGTATTTAGAAAAAGAAAGTGCTTCATTAGACACAGCGTTTAAACTCTCACATCAGCTCTACCTGACCTGCATGCTACGGTGTTTTATAGGCATATCAAAAAGCCTGTGTGCGTAATTGTGTCATTAGATATTGGCTTTTAGTGTCCCCCTAAATTTTAATTATTTTATTGATTCAGCATTTATATGAATAATACAAAATAAGTAACGTTTATAAGAAATTCCATTCCTTTCTACTCACTGTGTGCTAGTTGCAGGGACATCTTGCTCCACTGCGCTCTTGAAGAAGGAAAGCAAGCTTCAATGGGTGAGACTACGACCGTGCCGTTCAAGATCGACTGCGAGGCCTACTCGATGATCGAGACATATCCTACGAAAGAGAGCATACATGCTTTGAGCAAGGTCCAGCTTTCGAGACCAAGAAGCAACCAAGATAACTGCCTCGACATTGGTTGCGGGCCAGGAGGCTTTACAAGAGACTTTCTTCTGGAGTACTGCAGACCGTGCGCAAGACTTGTAGCCGTAGACAAGGATATCTCGATGATCGAACGAGCCCGCGAATTGTCCAGTCATCCGAACATCACTTACGATCTCCTGGACATCGAGTCCGCAGATGCTCTTTCATTTTGTGACAAGTACGGAAAGTTCCAGCGGGTGTTTTCTTTTTTCTGTTTTCAGCTAGTGAAGGATAACTTCGCAGCGTTTAAAAGTATTGCCAATCTTATCGATGAAAGTGGCGAGTGTGTGGTGGTTTCCTGCGTGAATTTGGTTATCGCTGATATATGGCTCGAAGTCTACAGAATGGATGACTGGAATTCCTATATTCCAGTGAGTAATATTTTGCCTCTTCTCTTATGTTTTAGTAACAGCATAGGCACAAATTTCAGCATCAGTTTGTATTCAGTTGAAGAAATTTGTTTATTGCTGTAGGGTTTACTAATGTTACAAAAAAGTACGTCATGACTCCTTGTGCAGACAATAGGCATTTTCAATAGGGGTTATTGCAACATATGTACCGAGGATAGTGTCTTTTGACTCCTAAGTATCCTGAAGTTTTTTATGCTTTTTCGCACATCGGATAACATTTCGCAAGAGCGAAGTAGAGAAAATTTTAAAGCTTCGAGGCTGCAAACGTAAAGATAAAAATATTATGTCATCGAAGGTTTTGCCGTCAAGCTGTCTAGAATGAGAAAAGCGGCGTGTGGAATGGGGGGCTGGCTCAGTTACTCGACCAGTTATACCCAAGGGAGCAGTTATAGAAAGATTACTAGTAGCGTAGACTTATCACTGGTTTGGCGTGAAGCGTACTGTAGGCCGTGTATGTCGATTTTTCCCGCATGTTTCTTTTTTTTGCACAGGATCCAAGGGGTGTCTTCTCTAAATCATTTTACTTCGAGTGCAACAAGCCAGCCGCTGATATAGAGGCCCAAATGAGGAAGATGATAGAAGAAACTGGCTTAGAGTGCATCTCATGCGAGGTTTATGAGAACGAGTGGATTTACCCGAGCATAGAAGCCATCGTCGGTGAGAACATTTTAATTCCAGTGGTTTGCCATATCAAGGGTTGTATGCCTCAGATTGTGGAAGTTTTAATTTTAGAACCAGTGCTCTTGACCTTACAACTAAAACTTGATGGTACACGGAGCCTAGCCTAATAGTTACGAAATATTTCTTGCGTTAAGTCACCCCACTCACGCTGCTTGGCGACGTAAACTTAGACCCGTTACTATTTGCCTGGCGGCACGGCAAGATCACGAAGCTTTATTTTTATATTCATGCAGAAAGGTTACGCAAGTCTCTGACCAAAACGCCCCATTAGTACAGACCTTACATTTCAAGGCCGGCTTGAATTCGTAATTGAGGTGACAAGTTATAAATGTATCTAGGCTGAGCTTGTCACTATTATGTGAAAACAATCAGTTTGTATAAACGCCATCAGCGAATGATGCAAGCATGTCTAGTCTAGGAAGTTATTGTGGGGGCTAGTGTCACCTAAAGGCGCAGTTACACTCAACTGGCACTGAAAGGTCGCCCAGCGTCCCTTTATTGTGGGTAGCAATGCCAGAAACCGAATAGCCCTCCTCTTAACCAAATAAAGAATTCCGCAGGAGCTTAGCCTCTGCAGAAAATGCGCTTTGGATATCATTGCTCATTATAGATGGCAATACCCTTACCTCAGAATTCTACCTTGGCACTTAATTTTCACAGCACACGAAAGCCTCTCTGTTTCGCCCCGGCTGCTATGACCTGCAGGCCCAAAAGGCTTTGGTCGAGAGCGCCGGGCAGTGGCCGAAGCAACTGGGGTCTCGTACTAGGGACCCCACATAGCATTTGTAGGGGCCGGATCTTCAAAGGTCCGGCTCATGCACATCAATAAACGTTCTCCACCACCACCACCACCATTACCACCACCACCACCACCTTCGAAACGACCTCATTACTGAATAGTTTATAGGTAGGAAAGAAAGGCACAGTATCACTCGCATTCTCCGTGGACACCTAAACCGCACAGTAAGAGAAGGCAGGAAGGCAGGAGGGAGGAAAATCAGGAAGAAAAAGATGCCGTAGTAGAGAGCTGCGGTAAAATTTGGACATTTAGCCGACATCGCACTGTACACGGACGTCGCTCATGTTTCAACTGCATCGAAACACAGCCCCCGGTGGACATGTGCGAATCCAGGTACTCCGATTCAGTAGAGTAGTCGAGTCTTAGCCACTGAGCAAACGCGGTGGGGTATGTGGCATAATCTGTCACACTTTTGAAGCGAAGCTCCATTTCTCGCATGCAGAGGAGAATGTAACATCAGGCTTGGAAACCCGCGCTGCCACCACAGCTGTGCACTTAGCAGTAATCTCTGCCTATTCTAGAAGACTATAACTCCGCCGTAGCGTAGCTATGCTAGAACACCATAGCGTCGCTCTAATTGTGTCCCAGTGGCTCCTCAGGTACGTGGTGCGCGCCACATAGAGGAGAAGGAAGATAGTTTCCACACTGTGCTTGCGCGTGCCGCTGTGGAGTGTTCACCGAGCTGAGCAGGAAAGCGTCTGACGGCATCGCATGCACAGTGCACGGCAATGAGTTCTGTATAGAACGCCGGTGAACTTTGGTGCTTTTAGCGCTCGGTCACCCACAGCAAAAGCTTTTGCTTTGGGTGACCGAACGTTGTATTGAGTTCTACATTCAGTTCAGCAGAATTGAACCCCTATTAATTTTTGTTACGCACACTAAAACTACTTTGTGAACACGGAGTGCATTTGAAGAGCAGAATTACGGGTACATTGATGCCATATATCTAAAACAGCCTATGCCGAGTGTCGCGACTGTGACAATGACACATGAAGCATTTCAGGTTGTGTATTAATTCTTTCCTTGTTCCACGAATGCCAGACTTCTTTGTTTCCATCTTCAAGTTGGAAGTCAACATTCCTCTCCACAAATTATCTGCCTTCAGAGAGACATGGCGGGAAATGGTCGAGAAGAGGACGACTGCGACACCTGAAGGCAGAAGGCTCAACTTTCGTTTTTCTGTAGCCCATGTTCAGCTTTCTGAAAGAGCGCCCTAACATCTGCAAAATGCCATAAAAATAAACTTGGTTGTTCGCCACTATTTTGAGCGTGCATTGCATGAATATTGGCAAGTTCCAGATGACGTAGTTGTTGCCCACGTTGACGAAAATAACTACATTATTCGGGTCCATTTCCTGCACTATTCAGCAGGCCGGTTAGTAATCACCCGACTTGTCAAGAACGTGGAGTGCTGAAAGCAGCTCAGACACAATGGGCCGCATAATCTTTAAGATAGCGAAGGCTGCGTTTTCAACCTGAGGCAGGTTTTTTTTTTCTTGTATCTTAAGGCAAAAGAATTTAAGCGCTTATACTCGCGGTGACTGTCCTTCCGTTACGCCTAAAGGCTGGAGCAATCCCTGCTTGTGCCCTCCCCCGCATCGGCGCACACCCTCCTCGCTCTTCTGCGACAGGTGGCGGCGCTGAAGCTCATGCGTAGCTGCGCATAGCAACAGTGACGTCACTCGCACCGGCAAGCGGAGTGAATACGCGCTGCAATGGCGCTCTTTCGTCAGCAGTCGAATGAATGAGTCGGGTGGCTCCTAAGCGGCCCAGTGATTCCACACCAAGTGGTTCGGATAAATGCAGGTAGTCGGATTCCGTCAACACCAAAACTTAAAAGAACATTGAACGAATGCGTCAATGGCGGCTCGAGGCTTTTCCTGGAAATAAGGCGAGAGATGCGGAACGAAAGCGTTTCCAACGGCGAAATGCTTCGCCTGCGACGAAAGTAAGACCATGTTGGCAATAATTGGCAGAGTAAGTGGCGTGGCAAAGGCTTTCGCCCAGGGCATTTTAGGCTGCCAAAGTGCCCCCATAGGTGTTTTTATGTGCGCGAAAAATATGTTATCGTGGTATTGCTGTGGCATGGCTATAAATCGGCTGCAATTGCCCGCAAGTAAATGGCTGGCAGTTAGAAAAGTAATTTGTTTTTATATTGAAACCGACCTGACCGCGTGTGTCTGTCAAGCATCTTAGAGACAGTGCTTGACCTTACCACTCGCCATCTTTACCTTTCTTACAGGAAATGAAAACGAAACAGCGCTTGCTTAGAGGATATAGGTTTGGTTTGGTTTGTGGGGTTTAACGTCCCAAAGCAACTCAGGCTATGAGAGACGCCGTAGTGGAGGACTCCGGAAATTTCGACCACCTGGGGTTCTTTAACGTGCGCTGACATCGCACAGCACACGGACGCCTTTCTTTTCGCCTCCACCGAAAAGCTGCCGCCGAGGCCGGCTTAGAGGATATAGTCTGTACTGTAGCTTTGAGGCACGCTAATGAATTATACTGTTAAAATTAACTTATAAGTTGAAGCGGTAGGTAAGAAAGCTAAGAAGTGTGTCACATTCTACGGTGCCACTATGTCGAACTGTAGAGCACATCATAGAAATTCTGAAGGTTCTGCTTTTTGTCAAGCTTCTAGTCTGCTTGGAAAGTTAGGAAGCAGTGCAGCATTCAGGCCCCCTGTCGGTGATTGCTTATACACGCATCACCAGGCGAATGCGTCGTTATCATATTGCATAGTGATACTTATATTACTGGCAGTATTTTTGTAAAACAAATGCATCAAGATTGTTTTTTACACATAGTTTATATAAAAATGAAGTGTGTATGATATATGAGCAAAAAGTAAATAAGCGCTTTCGTTCCTCATTATTATTCAATAAATATGCCTCACATACGTGTGTAACATGTTCCGCCTTCATAGAACGGCTTTTTCCGGACCTACTTCACAACCCATAGCGTAATACGAAGTTGTACTGTGATTAGGCTAAGGCAGATATTAAAAAGCATCTTACAGCACGTTGAGTGGCCCAAAATGTAGACAACAGTGCAAAACGCCCTTGAAAAGAGGGAGGAAACACAACGCTAACACAAGTGAAATGATCCATTCAGAAGCTAAAATCTATTATGCGAGACTCTTCAGCTCTGTATTTAAGGACATACTGTGCGAGCGCAGGCTACCACCCGACATATAAATCCTCGCTTTAGCCAATACGTATAAACGTGTCTGCGTGTCCTAGGGGTAGCGTGAATTTTTTTTGTACGCAGGGTAGCGTGAATGCAAGGACCTTGGCGAGGTGAATGTGATGTCACCCTCCCATATGAAAGGAGATGCCCGAGCTGGCATCTCATTGCCAAATGTAACCTCAGGCACCCTTACGCGCACCGAGTGCGCGCTCAATGCAGCTGCCAGATGTCAACTGCTAGCACCATTCTCGTGATTTTTCCCTCCCAACGCCAACGCTGAAAACGCCGATGCCAGATTTTCTGGTGAACGGGCCTTTAACGCTATTTGCATTAAAATTCAAGGTTTCATATATTGTGGAATATTTCAAAAACCCTTAGAGACTCTAGCATGATCGGGCATGGAGACTGTAAAGGGTCATCTTCATTCCATAACCTCTGCTTGAAGGCGATGCAATTCGATGAAGTTGGTGTATGCAGTCAGCCTTAAGCGCTGTAACATCTTGGGGTGGTACATTTTTGGACAACTCAAACGATTCCAGTACTCCATCTGCAAGAATTCAAAAGTGGAAATGCAATTGGCATAGAGAATTCGCTTACTATACGCAGAATGAAACTGTTCTTTCAGGCCGGAAAATGCGAGAAAAATGAGAACTGATTATGATAGGTGGTTATTATTAAACCAAGCAAAGACGCTTGTTCTCACCTCGATTGCGTGAGAACGAGAATACGTTGACTTAACAGCAGAAGACATGGGATATGAAATTTTAGCATCAGCAATATGACGCACGTATCAGTTTTCTCGGCTGTTGAGCAGAGAATGAAGCAAGTGAGCCTGCGCTAAAAGACATAGACACTCTTATTTATTCTTTATTATCCAGAATTACTGTCAATACGCAGAGGAGTTTTTACAAGCAGTGTCCAGGGCGTCCATGTAAGTGAAATATTTTGAAAAAATGACTGTTCAACAACAACAGTACCTTGCAAAGAAAATGTAAAACTGTAGGAAGAAATAAACTTAGAAAGAAAATATTCAGTTTTCACTAATAGCTATAATCAAGCGCTGTCATATAAGAAAATGCGATATCATAATTGATGTAATGAAACTGATGCTATGGGAAGCTTAATACAACCGGATGGAGAATATAGAAACTTTAAGAACAAGCCATAAGACGTACCCGACTAGAAGAACAGAAAGTGCTGCATTCGTTTCCACGAACAAAGTAGGAGTCACTGCTCTTCTGGGTGCATTCATGACATGCAATTCTTGTTCATTTGGCCAGTTCCAGTTTTGAGGTCATGTGCTCTCCACTTCACACAAGGCACCGCTGGGCCTATTATTATCCTTTCGCTAATACAGTGCTGAACTGCAAAGCTATAAAGAAAAGTTTTAACGCTACTCCGGAGAATACGTTCAGCTTCGAAGATTTTTATTATGCACCATCTGCTATCGTATTACAAACACCTGCAACTTACCCACGCATGCCTCTGCGCTGGGAAAGATCCATTCAGTCTCATAGACGCGGCACGAGATGCACTCCAGTCCAGCTTGCATGACCATTTCACGAATTTCAGACTCGATGTCATGGGTGTTTTTGTCGAAATTGAACTTGAACTGACCGCAGTACAAACTCCTTGGATCCTGCACAAAAGCAAGATGACTAACTGGAGCGGAAGGGAGGCGACGTTATTATGCTGGTAGGAAGTTTCTTTAAAAAGAATTATTGTTAAGATTTATTATATGTTAGATATGTTATTTTCAGATATGATATAAATGTATTTGCAGCTCAAGTTCAAGAAACCCAACATTGTATGTGTAGGTCCTTTTTTTTAACGTTATTTGTTGGTTTGATTGCGGTTAGACTACGCAAAGAGTTTAAACTACCCAATTTTTGAAACAAAAGGGTGAGTTGCAGTCCGGAAACCGCTTTCAAAAGCTACCCTTACGCGATAATGACTCTCACTTTCGGATAGTCTGACAAAAGTAAACTATGATGACCTTTCATAAAAGTGACGACTCGGAAAAAAAAGGAAATTATATTGACCCTCGTTCTCGCCTGCTGACAGAAAGTTAACTAAGAGGTTTATTTTATTTCATCTACTATGGTTCAGATACAATGGGGAACCATTAAAATGTAATTACTAGCCTTCCAGCGAAAGGACGACTTCCCTGTATGTGTAAAGTGGGATCGCTGAAAAATATTACTTTAGGGGTGGTTTCATTTATGCACTGTTGGAAATTGTACAGCAGCCTTTTTCGGTGAGCTTGCTTGCTCTTCTGAGCTGAAAGAACATTAAACTATATATCCCCTGACATGAAACCTAACATTTTTTTTCGGTTACTTCAAAGTTTTTCTAATATTTGACGGATGAAGTTCACAACATAAAACTAAACATTGAGTTCCCGCTACGCAAACATGGCACTAATATTTGTAGCAATTTGCCGCCGCTGGTAAACGCTGTGACCAAGTGCGAAAACCATGGAAAATAACAAATACATTTCTTTCTGCTTCATTGGCAGTGAGTTGTAATTTCACTCCACTGGGGTAAATCAAGAAACAAAGCTGAGGTAGCAGTCTTAAAATGGTTAAAACTGGTTGTTTCAAAGTCTGCAGCTGTGACATTTTAAGGCGCGAAGCCTAAGTTACAAAGCAAAGTCCTCAAACATTGAGTCCGATATAAAACCGCCGATATGTCCATGCACTTACTGGTATCAAGCTTCGCCAACGGTCCATGAGATGCACTTGGAGCCAGGCGTCTGCTGAAGCAGCACTGACGGCAGCGACTCCTAGACATTCCCCAGATCCGGGAGAAAGAAGCTTGGCTAAGTCCCTGTACGCCCTCGGCTGGTTCATGTAGTGGAAGCACAGAAAAGAGTAAATGCGGTCGAAGTGGCCGTACTTCGCCAACAACTCTTCCACGTCCTGGCTTCCAAAGTTGAAGACGTCGAACTCTATGTTCTCATGGCTTGAGTTAGCTCTAGCGAATTCGACCATCAATGGGGATGTGTCCAAGGCCACTAGCCGCTTACACGGCAGTGAATGAGGTACAAGGTATTCTTTAGTAAAGGTTCCTGGGCCGCAACCGATGTCCAAGTGCTGGTGACTTTCTTTAGGCGTTTGCAGAAAGTTAACTCTCTCCAAAGCGTTGGCGTTTTCTTTCATGGAATGACACTCTAAGGACACATACTTTTTAGCATCAATAAAATCGTGCGATTCGTTGGGAGTCAGGGTCAGTGCGTGCGACATTGTCGGTCGGGAAGCTCAGCTATAGAGGGGACGACGTTGGTTGTTGATAGCCGTAAGTTTTACTTGAGCCTCTCAGTAACCTATTGAAGCTTCAAGATAGGAGGAGTGGCGTCTATTCAAGATAAGAAGAAGCCCCGCCAGCGCACCCTTAGCCCGCAGATAGGCCATTGTGTAATTGCTGGCGAACCCGTTTGCAACCAGCTTCTGACTAGCAAGAGCAGAGCGCTGTTTGCTCACTTCAGATATAGCTATCTATCAGCCGCCCACATTTCAGCTATTCCAGGAAGAATAGAGGAACGCGAAGGCTATCTCGAGGTCGAAAACGTTTTAAAGGATTTTGTGAAAACGTTATGGGATCAGGTTTCGTGAGATATTACAGGAGTCCAAGGGGCCACTTTTTGAGGTGGCCCAACTAAAGTAGGAAGTCACTGAGTTGACTGTGCACAAGTTTGGTTCGACACCAATTTTAGTCAAATTCGGAAGAAAGGAAATATCCGGAGACGATGAAGGGTCGAACTTTGGGGGTGGCTCACTAAAGTTTTTAGGTCAACCCTGACTTGGCTGTACCCGAATAGATTAAAAGTAATTTTGGCAATAGTATGCGGAGAAAAAAAAATTGACGTTCAAGGAGGCCACATTTCGGGGATCCAGAGAGCGTAAATCTGCGGTGTGTGCACCTTAATTCGGAAGTTAGTTCTCAATGTACTATACTCACATTCTCGAAAATAGTTAGGCCAAATTCGAAATAAGTCAAGTGTTGGTTGTCCCAGTTAGTAAAACATTCGGCTTATCCTACATAAATTGCCAAATACTACTGATTTTGCTATATCAAAATTGGGAAGACACAATTTGTTGTCAAACATCGGACGAAGACAACATTATAAGAGGAGAGGGTAAGCAAAAATCATTAAAAAATCAATGTTTTTTTTTTTTAACAAATGTGAAAGTGCATTGTTCTCTACATGTTCGGAAGTTTCGCACTTCATCAGGTACAATTTTTGTCAGACTGAAACTGCCATTCGGAAGCAACGAGGGCAGCGACCCCCCCCCCCCCTTTTTTGCGATCGGTGTTTCTCAAAGTTTTTCAGTAAAAATCGAAAAGAAAACACAGAACTGAAAGAAAAAGCCATCTGGCAAAAACCCAGGTAGCACCATTCTAGTTCAGATCCTTGCTTGGGATTAAAGGTTCTTCATATCCGGTCTTCAGATTAAAAGTGTTTCTTACAATATAACATCGTTTTCTCAAAACAAGATGTTTGCTACCTCGGTAGCATTATTTATAAAATTAGAATAGATATCAAGCTGATGTTTGCTGCACACAGCATACAAACGTGGCAATTTGCTCTACCAAAATTATCGGCGTGCCGGCAATAATGTTTGTCATAAACATATGTTCAATTTCTATCTAAATTATTTGTAGGAAGTAAAAAAAAATAACTAAAGATTTCCTTTTTTTGTGTGCGAAAATTATCTTGGTAGAGTAGCTTGAAGATGAAATAGCCAACAATTATGTAAATATGTATCCGCTATTTTTATTGGTTGCTAAGAAAAGTGCACTACAATATGCTGCATAAAATATGGGAGATGAGGATTACCCAGTGCTCCTAAAATCGCGTTTCGGTTTTGACGAGGGCCGTTCGAATCTCCGCACTTACACTCGCCTACCATGCGGGCTCTTGCCCTGTTTTCAAGGTGTTTGCATGAGGTTGAATAAAGTCTGTTCCCTTCTCTCTCTCTCTCCTCTACATTAGATATAAACAGAGTGTTTCGGACTTGTAAAGTCCCCTTTAAGACTTTGACAGCCGAGCGTAATGCCTTTTAAAAGCTGTAATAACTGTGTAAAACGGCGCACCAATGAATGTGAGGCTGCCTAATAACAATTGTGACGTGAAACTGCTACTTTAGAATCCGTAGTATGGTTGTGTGCTTCTAGGATTGGTTTGTGCTTTTTTAACGAATGACGACTACCGGCGTGTGGCTGAAAAGGCTCACCGCTAACAGTAATGGTGAAAAATTGTTCGTTCTGACGAGACCCTTGTTTGCAGGATGGGCGTGTTATTTTGTTTGCCGCGGGACTTGGAAACATGGTCCAGGCGTATTTATATGCAGAAAGTTACAGGATTAACTATAGTAATGTGTTGCAGATCGCACTGTGTTCTCGTGGCGTTTGTTGTAAGTTTAGCGCTCTGTAGCATGAATAAATAAAAACTAGCCTAGTTGGTAACTTAAGCACACTCAGCAGTCCGGTGAAAAACGTGTTTTCATTTTTGTAAGTAGTTCAGGGCTCCTAGGGAGCCTCCTTAGATATTATTTAAGTTATTGCGATAATAGGGACATGTTCGCTGATAAAAAACTGGAACCCTAACAATACGCAAAATCGACAATATTCAAAGAAAACTGCAGAATAGAATTACAACATATGATGGAAGAAAAGCTTATAGTGTGTATAATCTTCACAATCGTCTGGTATACGTATAGAATTATATTTTATTCGGCGTCTAGTTAGATCCATAGAACAATCAACATGTAGTTAGACAGTGAACTCTTTTAGAGATATCAGCTTTTCTTTAAAGATTGGTTGGCTGGTTCACAGGAAAGGAAAGGCGAGGTAACTGTCTCACTTGTTTTTTGTGGACACCTCAACCGCGCCGTAAGGGAAGCGAGGGGGGTGGGAGTGAAAGTGGAAAGAGAGAAAGAAGAGCCGTAGTGGAGGGCTTCGGAGTAATTTCGACCCCCTGGGGATCATTAACGTGCGCTGACATTGCACAGCACACGGACACCTCCTCGTTTCGCTTCCATCGAAACTCAGCCGCCGAGGTCGGGTTCGAACCCGGGAACTCCGGCACAGTGGTCGGGCGTCTTACCACTGCGCCACCCCGGCGGGGCTTTTCTTTAAGGAAGAACGCACATTTCGCTACAATTGTGCTTTGTGATGAAAAATTGTACCTCCGAACCTTTGATCCTTCTGGCATTGACCTGAACGTTATGTCCACGCAGGCAACTTTAAACTAAAGCTTTCCAAGTGCTCCATGATATCGCCGCTTCTCATTGGCCGAGTTTCTAGAGTATATTATACCGCGCGCTTCATCAGATCTGGAATAGTTTTAAAGTCTTGAACGTCGCTATTTTGTTGCCTTCAATAAGGCCCAGGAAGGGTAGGCCTCCTACAACCATTTCTTGAGCACATTTCCAAAAAACACATGGGCTACAGTTGTCGCGAATTATGCTATTTCACACCCAATAAAGGAAAACCTAAAACAAATATAGCCATTGGTGTAGCCGTGCATTTTTCACGTATGCTACATATAGCACGTAGTTCCGTGGTAAATTCTCAGAGATCTTGGAAAATGCATCCTATTAGAATTCATCGAACAAACCTTGTTTCTGCTCTAATAAAAACAAGCTGACTGCCTTCTGTCTCCCCAAAGGAACGGATTTTTGGAGCGCTCGAAAAGCACATAGATCGTTATGCTCGTATTGCACAAAGTCCGCCAACCTTGATGTGCAGAGGTTGGTGCAAGCCGTGCTCGGTGAAACGTTCATGCATCCAGTGCTGTTGCGTATCCATGCGCATCAGGCGCAGCTATACCCAGACGAGGTGATTTGTAGCGTTTGCTACAGACTCCGACCACTACAAGTACTGTGCTCGAGCTTTGTCGCAGAGAGCTAATGGTAACGCTTTTAGGTTCCTCTGATTGTGCACTACTTCACTTGCGAGGCCGCTTTGCGCCATCCCCACAACAGGAGAGGGACACCCTAGAAGTATAAACGTCGTGTCTAGGATATCGGCCTGCCGCACTTTCGATTAGCTTACACTTCCTCCCGCCGGCATGGCCGGTTAATCACTTTTCTTCCTTTGTACGACCGTGAAGACCGACTTCCTCCGAACATGCAGCTTCCTAGCCCTGTTTCTAAGCTTTCAGAATGTGCCACAGAGCGTTTGCCCTGGCGAATCACAGAAGTCAACTCGAACGAAGCCTCACAGGCCCCTAGGACTATTATGACTGCCACCATGAGCATGGCTTCTTTTTCGTCTGGATCCCCTGACTTGTCTCGTCACCATCTCTGCGCTTAACACTGCGAAAACTTCGGCCTCGATAGATATCCCTGGCCCATGTAGTGTGATGCACTAGGTCCCCAGGACACCTATGACATTTTGCCGGCCTTCCCCAAGGCGACCTCCCGCTGCGAAATACACATCTACCGGCTAAATATTCCCATTAGCAGTACCTTGGCACGCCCTCATCCACACAACAACGGCGTTTTTGCGACCCGTGAGTCATTGTGGAGATGATGTAAACGACGATCTACCTATGGCTCGATTGAGTGCTCGGTGCCTTCAGTATTTGTCGGCTGTTCATCGACGCTCTTGCCTTGATCCTTTTCTTGACACGCAGCGTTATAAAAATGCCGGAGAAGACAAAACCTCTGTGGAAGCCTCCCTTTATTCGCTTGTCTGCTATAGCGGAAAATTTTTCAACTTTGCCAATTCGCAATTATCTGACTTTGCAGGGCTTTTTTTATTAGCGAGTAGCATGAACAGTGTAAAAAGTGAATGCGAAAGTGCATCCAGATGATGTTTGTGTGCTCAATTTGGTCAAGCCTTCTCTCCAAGCCAACGTGAACTCTGGGAGGTCTTTCACTGGAATGTGGAGTTCGAAGTCGAAGCACATAAATGCGAAATCTGAAATGAGAGGGAAAAGAGATTCATTTTAGAGAAGAATAGAGAAATGCTAAACAAAAAGAAGGCTCAAGTAGCCAGGTTTGCTGCTATCGTATCAGACCAGTGGAGACGCCAGACCTTAAGCGGATACCTAGTTTCAAGGTGGCTTCCTCCCTAGTGTGCTGATCATTTTGTTTCCACTTGTATACGGTGCGCCGGCGCGATGTGTCTGGAAATTTATATCCCATTAGTTATGACCTTACAAAGTTTAGCGCCGTCTCACGGAAGTGACATACGAAGTCCTTTTCAGCCGGCATTCAGCAGTCCTCGCGTCGGCAACCACGCTCCGAGGTTGTGCACCTCGTCCGCATAAAGCCGAATTGTACGCCGTAATGTGCAATGTGCTATTCTTTTGTTCCGTTGTCGTGTAGGACACCTTACCCGCCTCCCTTAGCTATTCTATCACTGTGCTGATACTTTTGTTTCCACTGGTACCGCACATTGCTAGTGCTCAGATTAAGCTCTCGTTTCTTAAGGAAGGGGCCGAGAAATGCCACTAGGCGATAATGGTGTTCTTAAGTGGCGTCTGAATGAAAAGGGGCTTTGAAGTGAGTGAGTGCGCGTTCAATGGAATGCTGCTTGGTCGTAAAGCCTAGCCTCTGCCTGTCTTTTTCGTGAAGTCCAGTCTTGTTTTCCGTGACAATATATTAATTTCTAGCATTCTCAAACTCTGTTCCCAATTTAAGCCCTACAAGCTTCGCTGAGAACTCTGAATGTGAATGGACGTGTGCATGACACCTGTATGCATTTTCAAAGCGTCAGAATCAGAAATGAATGATAAACTATTAATTTCCGGTGCCATTATTCTAATACTAGCATCTTCCCCCGTTTACTTACTTGTGCTACCATCAACACACGCTATGGTAAATTCTTTAAAGTTAGAATAGATTATTAGGCGTGTGATTGTAGTAATTATTGTCTGGATATTTTTCTGTCTAAAGTAAAGGTGTTAAACATGCTGGCACAGCCTATATTTTCCCGGCAAGATTTATGACACTGGCGCCATTCCATTTAGTTTATTTTCTATGATGTCGCACAATGCCGCTTACTCAGTGCTGTTTCGATGTTTGGAAACTCCCAGTTGCTTCGGTAGATTTGGCAATCAAGACAGTTGAGTCCGGCACCTGCGACTACGCTTCTCACTGCAGATTGCAGCTCACTTGGTGACGTTTTGCAGTGGAAGTAGTGCATGTCAGAGAAACGTTCTCTCGGGTCCTGCAAAGAAATTTTTCTTGTTAGTATGTTGTCCGCAGAGCCATTTTGTTTGCAACGCTTTAACACCTCACTGCATTATTGGATTTAAGTGTCAACGGTGTCGCTATGCATTGGGTGCTTACGGTATTTCAACTACCCCGCTCCAGGTCCAGGAATCTGCGACTCATCTTAACTCTGAGAAACTGCGGGCTATTATAAGGTGACATTATGAACACATTGATGGTGTCGTCTAGGCTTCGAATTTGGGGAACCGAATTTAGAGCTCCGCTTTGATCCTCATATCACACACCAACGGACAACTTGCAGTGAAAAAATAAAAGGAATAAAGTAGGCTATAGCATCACAAACTCGAAAAGCAGTCTCCACTCCACTGGAACACGGCGATTACCCCTAAAATATTTACTGCTGGTTGAATCGCAGACTTCAAACCAGGAGTACGCATTATGGACGGTGCCCCTGCACCTGTCAAGTACAAATTACAGAACGAAACAAACAAAACAAGGTAAGATGCAGCCTGACAGGCGATTAACGAATGTAGAAAACGACGAATGTTAAGCGCTTAGATCGTACAATAAATTACGAGTTTATACATTTTTGCGCTGCTTCTTGCTCTACGTATGAACCACATGAGCCCTTGATGATCGCAAGGTTTCCTGGGTGTTTATATATAAGCAAGATTTATAGTTAGAAGTAAACCCTGAAGTTCCGCCTCAAAGCTCGGTATTCAGAGACAATTGCCTGACCGGTAAGAAAGCATGACCAAAAATAGAGTGCTGTGATAATTGACGTAATAGAATATCTGCTATGTTAAATGTAGCGAGCATACAACATTGGTGACTGGTCTCAGGAGCTTACAACAAGCTTCAGTGCTTCAGCAGTTGTAATCTTTGTGGCGGCGGTCTCCGCACTTCAAGAGATGAACCTTCAGCGTTAGCAATGTATACATTGACTTAAATCAGAAATGTATTTCCAAATCTTGCATTCATCGTGCTAGAAGTCCGTTTTCTAGTTTTCTTATTCACGTTAGTGCAATATATTTTCCCGGTTCTCCAAGTCGATGTTAACCCGCTTGAAATATGAACTCTTGGCATTGCCGAGCAGCAACTTGGTACTCATTTATGTGATTAAAGGTATTTTGTTACTAAACAAATTCTCTTCGACGTGAATTGGTTATTGTCAAGTCTGGAAAACACGAAGTGCCTGGTTCGATCCCTGTCGGCGCTCGAATTTTTATTATGTTTTTATTTTTATAGCTTTTATTTATTGTTGTAAGTTACTTTATTGCTTTTTATTTTGCCAACGATTTGTTTATTCCATGGACCAATGCCGCATGTACGGGCATCACAGTATACCTTTATTCTAAATTCCTGGACTCATAGTGGGAAATAATCAGATGTGGAACTATGAATATCGGTATGAGCTGTACTGGTTTTTGCAATAGGTATGTGCTATGGACTTAGGTCAAAGGAGGCAACTACACCGCTGCGAAAGATGAAATTCGCTTTGAACATGGGCATTTTACCCATTGTTTATATATAAAATAAAACAAATCAAATATTAAAGCACTTAACACTTTGAGCCTGCCACAAAAGCAAGCCGATAGTTAAAGAAGTTTGGTACAAACTAATCAATGTTTACTCAAGTTTCGTTAAGTTGATATGCCGTTTTTTTCTTCAAAATAGACTGCTGAGAGCCGCTAATCATCGTTACTGACAAGGATAATCTTTATCGGGAACACTTAAATCTCCTCAACGTGGCCAATTTTTAGGCACAATAATATTTACTGTCGCAGCTTATAAATGCTATTAATTTCATGCTGAAATGTGTATCTGATTCCCGCTGATCGGACTAAGAAACAAAAAAAAAACGTATTTGCTTCAAACCTCTTGCCATTGTAGATTATATGCTCGAGGCCTACCCATAATGTCTGAACACAAAACCTATTAGGCCTTCATAATAGCCAGTGTGTCTAGACAAGACAAAGGGCTATGAAAAACAACAGTAAAATCACCTATATGATGAACCCGCGCCAACTAGACTAACTGTGTATTCTTTTTGGTCTCCTCTGGCAAGAAATCATTTTACAAAGACAATTGTCGCCAATGACATAATGGATACTTATGAACATTCTAACTTAGAAGAGGATCAGCTGTGAAAAAATGTATGCCACTCACAGGAACAGGGATTCTCCATTTCTTTCTGATGTAGACATCAAGCCATACGTTGAGGATCGCGCTCTCTAAGCAACCCGTGATGAAGCACTCACCCTCGTCTTCTAACAAGCGGCGTACGTTAGCAAATCCTGCTTTCTGGCTCTTGAGGAAGTGGAAACAGAGGAACGAGTACACGCGACTAAACCGCCCGTATCTGCTGGTGAAGCTGTCTACTTCCTCTGCCTCGATATCGAGAACGTCGTAATAAATTTTCGGATGCTGCGAGGTCTGCCTCGCGACATCAATCATTGCTGGCGACTTGTCCACTGCCACAAGCCTCAAACACGGTGAGCAGTGTTGTAGGAGATGGTTGTTTGTGAATCCTCCGGGACCGCAGCCGACATCCAAGTGCTGCTGCTCGGCTCTCAAATCGTTCCTGAACTTGACTTTCTTCAAGGCGATCAGGTTTTCCCGAAGGGGGTATTCCTGAAAACGGGAGTAGGCATTAGCATTTAAGGGGGTGCTTTCTGTATCTATTTCATTTCTAGGTGTTTGAGGCATAGTCCTTGAGGTTTTAGATTGCATTCTGGAGCAGTAAGGTTCCAACTGTCGATTTCCGAGGAGCCGACGCCTTGCATTGTTGAAACAAGCCGATGAGCACCGACGCGGGAACAAAAACATCACCGTCATGGCGCCCGGGCTGACGATCTCCCCACTGACAGTGGGCCGTAGACACTAACGCAGCACAGCGTGCGCGCGAAGTGTACAAATAGCAGGTAACTGCAAACATGATAAGGGTGCCGACAAATATCCCTGTAACCTCGGTAGTCTTTTCCAAGGCTGCCATGGCAACGCTATCAGGCCCTTATATTTGTTATCTTATCGGACCCTACTTTATGTCAGGTATGTGGCCCTTAAAGGAAATAATAATGTTTTAGTCATTTTTGGTGGACGTAAGCTGAAAAAACTGTACTTTCTGAAATACCTAAACAGTTACAAACTCGGTGGCTTCAATGATTTTGTTCAGGCAACATAACTGGTGATGTTTTTCTGCTGGTAACTCGGAACTATAGAAATTACGATGTCGTGTCCGGGTCACTGCTCTTCGACAAAATGCCTGCTCAGCTTTTCATCTTTTGTTTAATAAAACTTTGTGTTCTTCGAAAATATTTTTTTCCTTTTTTATAAGAATTTATAGACGTCTATAGCGCCTTTCTGAAAGCTTTTTTTTTGCCGTGGGCACAAGACGCAAATACGCTTTTCACACGCTTGTAACTAGGGCATTATAAATTCCAACGCCATTTAATAACTGGCTCGAGAAGCACTGAAAAAATGGAACCCGTTAGGCACACGAAAAAAACGAAAATATAAGGAAGGAAATGAAGCAAGAGAGTACCAATAAATTGTGCCGATCATTTCTTGCGTGCTGCATGCCAATTTGCCAACTAGTGCAGGCGTCTTTCTCGGCTTGTCTCTATGGTTTCTGTACCCCTTTATTTGCTGAAAAATTATATAAAGAAAAAGTAATGAAAAAAATGCGGTACACTTATGCCTTCGTTTCAAGGTATATGGCAAGACATTGTTAATGGCTGCACATTGCGCCAAGTGCAAACGCTCAAATATTTAGGTGCGTAGATGGATATTAGTCATTGCTATGAAGGCAGCTTGCCAAGAATACTCGTTGATGTTTTGAAGTTTCAATGGATATGGACCCGACCACAAGTTTACAACTGAGGTTCCAAGCGGCAGTAAGCTTCATGTTTTAGATTTGGCTTTGCTTCCTGAATCTAGACATGTTTGCTTGTGATATCGCCCGAGGTCTACTAAACCTTTGTATAACTTTTCATGGGGTCACTCGAAGCTAATCCAACAAGGTATAGCGGTGTCGCGTCTAAACTACGCTCTCAAAACCTCATGTCATGAGAGGATTGCTGACTGTATTACAAAGCAAGACGGCAGCTTACGCAGAAATAACTGTCCGGCTGAAATAATTTCTAGGCCTTCAGAAAATCTGATACAATTTGTGACGATTGGCCGAACCAACATGGGCAAGAGGATAAGGATACCTGCTGCAGCCCCATATACGCATGGCACGTCACACGGCCTCAAGAATGTTCCGGAAGGCATGACGTTGACGTTTTAATTTCTGCTCTCCGCAAACTGAGCTCCATTCGCAAACAGTTTACTCAGGCACATGGAGCAAGGAAGAATGGTTGCCAGGTGCGCCCTGTGTCGCCCTCCATACAATGTGTAGAAAACGTGGTGCACCAAAGTCCTTTCACATGCGGTGCCCTTTACGTCGGACATACAGAGAGGGGCTTGAACAAGAGGCTAATTGAGTATAAAAATGCAAAAACGTGACAATCTCATTGTACCAAGCGAAAATGTAAGCATAAATGGCAGCACGAAAGGAAAATAGAACGAAATTGCTGGCTTCCGTGCAGAAAGTTTTGTTGCGAAAAGCGCAAACCCAGTCGAAAAAAACTACAGAACTGTGTCAAAAATGCGACAAAATATCCTATAGTTCTGTCGTAACCATCAGATTTTTATGTCGTTCTGTTGTTTTTCTGTAGTATATTTCGGTTGTCTGTAGTTCTGTAGCACTTTTCTGTTGTAACTACAGAAATTTCTGATGTCACTACAGAATGTTCTGTTATCGCAACAGGTTTCCCGTCAAAAACCGCACAGAAATTTTGTCGTAATATCAGAAAGTGGTCTGTAGTTGTTTCCGACTGGGAATGATCACATGTGTATAAAATGCTGAAGTTCTTTTCCGCCATAAAGAAAGGTGACGCGCGAAGGTTTTGAAGCACATGGCATCAACAGTCATGGTGTCGAATTCATCACTAATCCTCCTCTGACATTACATAACAAGAGGTGGCGCATCTCACCTCCCATGTCTCATACTTGAACGACCGGGTGCACTCCGCTCCTGGTTAGATATATTTATATTGCGTGTGCTTCCTTCCACATGGACGTGAGCTTCGTAGGCGGCTACCTTATTTATTTTTCGGTTTCTTCAGTAATATTCATTATATTTCAGCGGCGAGTCAACGCCTGTGGCGTTTTCTTCGTCTCTGTCTGTGTCTCAGTGTGGGCAGTTTTTTCGCCACGATGCCGTCGTGACATAGATCTGAATTTTATGGCTATTTCTTCTCTGATTTTCAAAGCTTTATTCATTGATTTTCTGTATATATTTACGCTATAGCTTACTTGAGTAAACCCACATGTTAGCCAGCCCCTGTCTTGTACTTGCCCCACCTTTGTTGCTCAGTTCCACAGTATTAGCGCATTGCTTCTTTTTCATTTCAAATATTATATCACTATTTCGGATTGGTTTCCTCACCCACAGTGCATAGATCCTGCCTCAAAAACTAGTATTAACCATTTTCCGCTCAATATCAATGCATTTTCCACAATACTGAACTCTCTTTCATGTGCCTCCTTGTTTGTGCCGTATAATGCAGTACCGCCATGCTTACCATGCCAGTCCCCAGACAACAGTGTACATCATTCGTTGTAAGGTTCTTGGTGTGGAATAAGGCCTGAATGGCAGCACCTCAAATATTTAATAACCTTCGGTCGGGACTGATGAGGTTTGTCTCCCCTCTATCTTTTTCGGGCGTTTTTATCTGCCAGTAGCAATTCTGGATGACGAAAGACGAAAAATATTAGGCATTGCGCAACCAATCCAATGCTTAATCGACGCGCTGAATCGTATATAGACCCCCTCTTCACGCCGATACGTAACTTCTAGTAATGTAACCTTAAAACTGAGGTGTTGTCGCTTTCATTAACCAGGATTAGAGGTCAATCCCTGGTGCTTATATACAACTGCACATAGCCCGACCCCCCCGTTAAGCATTTTCGCACTTTGCTCCGATTAGCCTTTAGTTCTGTTAGCGACATCAGGTATGTATTGTGGGATATTGGCTTGGTCTGTAGTTACCCTTTCAAGAGAAGCTGATTTTTTTGCGTCACAGCGAGATCAAAGTGCAGCCGGGGTGATATTTTCTTGTTCTTTTTTGAGAACCATTGCATAGCTGAGTAAAATATCCAGTGGCGCCGCGCTGAAAACAAAATTTGTGCATCTCGCAGCGACCCTAGTAACCAAGCGACTGCTGCAAAAATATATCACGTACCCCTTTGCCACCCGTTCGCTTGATATACAAGTACCATACAACCATTTGTAACAATCTCTTGCTCATATAATAATTAGCTTGCGTTTATTTCAATGATCACCTTATACCCGCCCCCTGTTTGAAGACCTTCAAAGTAAATAAGAAAATAAGTGGTATCTTTATTAGGTAAATAGTACTTTTATCAGGAATTACTCACATTTGGTAAAGTTTGCACCAAAAATTTCGATGTGTGATGGTTATTAAAAAGCAACAGTTTGAGTTTTGTAAAGCTAAATTAGGTTCCTCGATCCTGACAATTTTCAGCTGTCAGAAGGCTTGCTATTGACACACCCCAAGGGGCTTTTCAACGCTCACTGCAAGAAGAATCGCACCGAAGAATCGGACTTTTCAGAATGTTCGCACAGGCCTAAATTGTCAACTAGATTTCATTCAACCTGTCATTCATGTCTTTCTCTCGTCTCCTGAACATTGTCATTGCTCATGATAAAAGCAATCACTTGTGAAGTACAGAGCTGCCGAACAAAGGTTTTCAGACGGCTTTATTTGTGCAACTGCTCCATCCGTAATCTCCGGTCAGTAGACGGAGACACCATCAGACTAATGATTCGGGCAGTGCCGATTTCAATCAATCTGGAAAGGAATGTTCTGTTTTTAGTTATATGCGCCACCTGAAATAAACAACCATTCTTGAAAGCAAAACATCGGCATTCATTATGCCTATGTGAGGACATTTATACGCAAAGTTGTGTCTCACTGGACTGCACATCAAAGGCAGCATTGCTTTGCATTAACGTAACATAAAGAAACTGAGAATATTGTCACTAAGTGAGGTTGACCCAATCGCTTTAAAAGCTTCATTCTAAGCTGCTGAAAATGGGGTACGAACTTGACGGGCAATGATTTTAACCCCGTGACGCGAATATATTGTGTTATGAAAAAAGACGAGAAATGAGAATCATGATGTAAAAAATAGCGCCAAGAACGCACGGGCAGAAAGGGCGACGCAGACAAGCGCTATCGCTATCGCAGACAAGCGCTATTGTCTGCGTCGTCCTTTTTGTCCATGTGTCCTTCGCGCTATTTTTCACATCATGAACGTTCACCCACTCGCCCAGATTTCTGCTTTACCTAAATGAGAATCCCAACAATCAGAAGCAAAGAGCGCAAAAACAAGAAACAAATTCGTCAGGTGCGTATCTAAAGTGACGGCTTTCTATTTAAGGGTTAACGTTTGCACTTAGATTTAGATTACACCAAGCCCAAACTTTTCTTGCCGACTAGACAGCCTATAATATGTAATACTGTCACTGGCAGAAGTCCCAGTAGACCTGGCAGTACGAAACGGCAAATACGTTTCTCTTTTTTTCCCTAACGTATCATTGCTAGTGCATTTTACTGCTTTTCTGTAAGCCCGTTTAATAAATGTTGGCATATTGCTTGTATGCAAAACGATTGACCTAGGTCTCTAGCCAAGTAGTTTGTCTCTTAAGCGGCATTGGTCCGCTAGTGTGTTGAATTTTTTTTAGCAGTGCTCAAAGAACTGAATGCATTATGTTTATAAAACTGGTCATATATACAAGATGCTGCCCTTTTTAACGACTGCTTCAAAATCTCTAACAGTACAGTTGGCAGGGCTTACAGGATGTATGTTAGTTGGGCACTTCCTTATATTAGAATACGATAGAATACACTTCTTGATACGCGCCTCGGCAAAAAACATAATAACCACATTTATAAATAGTAGCTTAATCTAATCTTGACTTTTTATAGGACTTAATAGCGCAGGTCAAGAAAGTTCTCAGTACGTCATAGAATGTTTTGAAAACACCGGTTTTCATCACCCTGATTCGCCAACAGATCGATGGCACGAAAATGCGAAGACAATGCAAGCACAAGTCTCGCGTAAAATATTGGCTATTAAATGAGATGTTCACCCTTGTTCAACGTCCTTTGTGTTGAAGACAATCTCAGCTTGCAGAGTTCTTCCTTTACGAAATAAATATATTTAAAGGGAAGAATAAAGCCTAGCAACACATCCGCAGCTTTGCTCCTTCTATTTATTTATTTATTTACAGATACTGCCAATCCCAACCGGCAAAATTCCAGGACGGGCACATATAAATTTGTCAAGTACATGTAGCACATTCAAGTGGGCCAGGTTTGGCAACATGTTAACGGTAGCAGTAAACCTGTAGCGGTTTAAACAACGGGGTAATAAAACGTGAAAAGGGAGAATGGGTTCACAGATGCATATATTTGTATTAGTTATACAGTTTGATAGAAACAGGAAAGGATAACTAGATCACATGACCAAACTCTGGGGAAAGCAAAATAACAATCGCATTGGCTTTTGTAATGAGCTTTCTTATAAAGGATTCACAAGCACTGAAACAAAGCTATCAAGTGAAAGACTGTTAAGGACTGATGGATCCAGGCTATTCCATTCCCTTATGGGTCGGGGAAAATATAAAAATTTGAAGCAGTCAGGATGAAATGATTTTTCGGTGAGAGTTTGTGAATGCTTATGTCTTGTGGTCCTTGATGTATCATAGCTAAGGTACCACGAAGTGTCTATGTTTATCTGTTTGGGAATTAGCCGATACATGAACTTTGAACGCGCTAATTTGGCTCTACTTTAGAGAGTCAAAATGTTAGCTTTCTTGAGTAGCTCAGTAAGAGAGTCTGTTAGTTTGTATTTATTAAATATGAATCTTACTGCCTTCCTTTGCACTCGCTCTAGTTTGTGAATGTATTCTTTTGTAAACGGAAACCAGGTTATGTTAGCATACTCTAGTGTCGGTCTTTCAAGCGTGGTGTAGGCTAGTTAGTTTGTATCAGACGGTGCATGTCGAAGGCGTCCTTAAAGGGATATTAGTCGTTTTAGGGCGTTAGATGTGATGCTATTTATATGAGAATGCCACCTGAAGTATTCGGATAGAATCACACCAAGTTATTTGTTTTCGTGAACTGTAGTCAGTAGGGTGTCATTGATACTGTATTCGAACTCTGAACGTTCACTTTTCCTTGTTACCCTTAATACAGCCTATTTTTTTATATTAGGTATCACTTTCAGTCAGTGCACCATTATGACACGATCTGCAAGGAGCTATTCAGTGTTAAGTGGCCTTAAAAAAGTAATTTGGACAATACAACACACAGTCATCAGCATAGAGTCTAATGTCTACACCGATGCGGGAAGCCAGATCATTTATGAAGATTAAAAATAGCATAGTAGCCAGGACAGACCCCTGGGGAACGCTGGACTTGACAGGTACCGGAGCAAAAGCCTCACTGTTAATAGCTACAAACTGTGACCGGTTAGTCAGGAAGTTCTCTATCTAGTTGACAATTACAATATTACGTAATGTGTACCTTAGCTAGTGAATAAGTTTTTTTATGCGATACCCGATCGAAATGTTTTGAGAAATCCAGAAATATAAGCTCGGCTTGTTTCTGATTATCTATGCAGAAGGATAGGTCATGTATTAGTTCAAGTAGCCCAGTGACTGTTGACAGTCCTTTTCGAAATCCATGCTGGAAGGGTGACAAAATATGTTTGCGTTCGAGGAACATTGTTATATGCTTAAGGATTATATGCGATTATATGCTCAAGAAGTTTACAGACTGTACAGGTTAGCGAGATGGAACGAAAGTTGGCAGCCTCAGTTGTACTGCCTGATTTTTGTACGGGGAATACTTTAGCTGTTTTCCATTCGTTAGGTAAGGTGCCAGTTGATAGTGATTTGTGAGAAATAACGTACCGATATCTTTCTACCAGTTCTGCATACCTCTTAAGAAAGATATTGGGTATGGCATAAGGACCTATGCTTTTCTTAGTGTCTATGGTTAGCAATAGGTTTAGGACTCCAGCCTCGGTAATTGTTAGGTTTTCCAAATTTTCATCATGTTGGTCTACGAGCGGGAGGTTACCATCATTGACAGTGAAAATAGACTAGAAGTAGTTATTTGGGGTGGTCGCGAATTCAATGTTTTGGTCATGGGGACATAGTAAGATTTGTCAGACGAATGTAGCTTTCTACAGCAAGGAATACATTATAATGGGACAGCGAAAAAAACTGCGCACACTAAATAATCGCAAAGAGCAAATCTCCTATCATATAAAGGGAGTCCGTAATAAATCATGTATGACGCAATACATCACAAAAAGCAAATAATTTTATGTCATGTCATCAGGAAAAGTAGGTGCGTCACCACGCGATAAGGTCATATTCTCTCAGGTTTGCCTATTTGTACGCTATTTTCGTCTCTATATATATCGGGAAGTACGCTTCAAGGCAATAAATCTTTAGCTATAGTATATTATTGATAAAGCTGAACAGGGAGACTAATAGCTATTACACCATTAGTGGTTTGGGGGGAAGGGGAGCCGAGAAAGTTATGTTTAGTTTTGTGTTTCCGCAAAAGGTGCCAATAAACTACATCATACGCCACAATGTGTTTCCTACGGCATCTGAAGTGTGACAAAATATCGCACGTTAGTTCTCTCTATAGGAGGCGAAAACGCAATTATGAGAACCTCATTCTTGATATTTTCGTTGATTTTGATCTTACCAGTGCCAATTTATCTTTCTTCCTTTTAATACTAGACAATGTGCGGACCATCAGCGCACATGCAACCTGTTTGGAGTTCGTTGTCTTCAAAACGTCTATTTATTTCATGAAGAAATACACTAATTCAACGTTATAGTAAAGGCGGTTTTGCTTTTTTAGACCCACTTTGTTCTGACGGTTTTGGAATACTTTGAGCTGTACAAAATATTATCAACCGCTCAACTAGCGAGCATGGTGCGTCTTCGTTTTTATTTTATTTTAGCGCTGAGGGTGGTCCTTAAGCGATTGTACAACCAACCTGAAGTACGTAAGGCGCCACCTAAATAACGACTAACTCCCGAAGAAGGAAAGCCGACTTAAGAAAATAAAATATCGTAGTGAGAATGCAATCGTGATATTAAAATCCGCTTCGTTCGACAAGAAAAGCTTGAGACCTTTAATGTCAGGTATACAAGAGGCTCCATAGCTTCCGTGTAAGTCAAATTCCCAAGTTAAATTGATACTGCTTTATATGCTTCTGTTCATATGTTCGCCGTAATGCGGCGCCACATGTTAAGAATTGGGGATGCGGTCCAGAGAAAGCATCTTACCATAATCTTCTTCATCATAGGCGAAGCGTGGCTTTGCAGTTGTCGTCGTCTTCCTTCTTCTTCTAACAAAAAGAGATTGAAAAAAGTGGTTGGCCTCATCATCACTCAGATGGGTAAGGGGAGGAAAACGACGAATGAGGTAAGAGATGTGGTGCTTCTTTGTAATGTTTAGCTGAGGAACTTGAATTTGAATTATTAATTGTGTGCATGGCTTTATTTATTTTCTTGGAGTAACGTTTAATCACGAGCTGGCGATAACGTCACGCTTCTGTAAGTTCTGTCCTTGCCTTGTGGCTTCCGTTTCATTGACAGAAGCGGTATAAACGAGCACTCTCGCATACTGAGAGTGTGGCTTTGTTAGCAAAATGTTTGATGCTCCGGAAGTGCGCGCGACACTGGCACCAAAAATACGTCGTCATGTTTATTCATAGTGGTATAGAAAACCCTGTAGGAAGTCAACTATCTCCGGTTATCATGAAGGCGGTCCATTAATTCTGTTGTCGTTGTCGTAGCATCTATGCTTGGCTTGTCTATTCCTCAAAGAGAATTAAGGTGCATCCGTTTTAGATTTCGATGAGTTTCCAGCGGTTGAATGATTATAATTTGCAATTAAAGCGCGCGAAATATCTTGGCGCAAACATTTGAAACAATGGCCCAATTAGCGATTAACTCCGCGACGGCTATCAGTCTTCACTGCACTGCACAGCGTTGCATGATGACGTCATTGACGGTACCGGTACGTTTTCTTCATAGACACACTTAGTTTGAAGAAATAAAAACAAGGCTGCCGAAAACAAGCCCTGCAAATGTCGATTAGCACGTCAGAAAATGCGGAGCAGGACGTGGGCGAAGGCAACGCACATCAGAAGTGGTACCGTCCGTGACGTCATCATCAAACTTCTCCGCAGAACTTTCGTGCTTTGAGGAGAAGCTCGAGTTTTAATCGTCGATTACGCCATCAGTTTAAATGCTAGAGCAAAAACACTTTACATGCATTACCTACGGCCTATATAGATTTGAATCCTTGAATATTGCGAAATTTTCGAAACGTGATGCAGCTGCTCTTTAAGGAAGGTATATGGGATACAAGCATCGCAGCGGTGGCGCTGCGGGCGCCAGCGAACAGAGGCATCTCCGAGCGGATCGGCGTAACCTATCGGGCAGGCCGACTTGCTCTCCCACAGATTAGCGCGCGTCTTCTCCGCCTGGGCGTGAAAGAAATGTGTTCGCGCGCGTACGTGCGCTTTCTCCCACGTGTTGTAGGGTCGTTGTTAAAGATTTACTTTCTGTGCGCTACCATGGTTGTGTGTGCTCCCGCAATATACCAAGGCAATATAGCCTTGATATATTGCGCTTATCTCGTCAGCCATATTTTTTCCTATAGAAAATATTCGCGTTGTATGGGAAGTGAAAATTAAATGGTTACCATAAATGAATCTGCGACACGAATGCGTTCCCCTTATTCATGTCTTCATACCGTCCTTGCCCGGAAATTTCGACCACCCCAGGTGGTTGAAATTGCCGGACCACTCCCCAAAGGCGATTCTTATAGGTGAGCAGTTTTTGGGACGTTAAGCCCTATAAAGCAAACCAAACCTTCATTGTATCTAGACAAATTTCAAAAGGATGCTCATGGTCAGCCCTTGAACTTGTATTCGCCCAGGTTGTACGTCTCCAGAGTAAAATGCATAATATAACGACACAAATGGCAGTTGTTAACGACAGAAGTGTGACAAAACGCCATATCATAAGGTGTAGTGGAACAACTGCATTATATGGTATGCCAATGTTGTTATACAAGGCAGAGACTACGTGGTCGTTTTTAATTTAGTAGGTAACTTTAACAAGAAATTACTTGACGAGTATAAGTAGCCGGTCATATACTTAAGCTAACATAGTGCCCCCAATGATCGCCTAATCGGGAACGGATAGATCTGCCTTGCGAACCCTTCGGCAACATCAGTTCACCACTGTATGTTTTTGATTTGGTTCTACATACATGGTAACAAAGTTGCATTTATAAGCGGAAGTTTGGCTGATAACTGGAACTTTCCTTAATACGTGAACGTCCCGCTTATAAATGGAACTTTTTTAACTCGTATATGGGACTTGATATATGGAGCTGACGAACGCCCTTCAAGAACCTGATGGCATAGGCCACGGTGGGGTTCTGCTTGACGAGGGTGTAAGACAGCGTTAAGTTCATAGAGCCAAACAAGGCACTGCAGTGCCATCCGTTAAATTACCTTGCAATGGTTGCTCATAAGGAATACCGGAAGCAGATTTACAACCTCCTAGGGTGTCTGTCCAGGCTTGGGAAACAAACTTCAGTAAACCAACCGACACCTTGCAAATATTAGGAAACATATCCATCATCCAGATCTCGTTAAGTGATCCTAGAAGCTTGTGGTGTGTTTTTTACTTTAGTTTCTGAGCAAGTAATATTATTTTCCTCTATGTTACCTTTCCTCGTGCGAACAAGTAAGTATTGAATTTTGTTGCAAGGAAACTTTCAAACTACATACAACAGCAGACTGAACACAGCTCCTGGGCTGGAGGTCCTGTCTTTCATCACACAGGAATGGCGTGACAAACGTTATTGGCACGCTCAGTGAATAATTCATTTCACAATTTTGCAGTTCGTGAAGTCTTACGAAGACCTAATACTGTCGCCTATATATTCCTGCAGAATTCATAAATTGGCTGTCTCATTTTTTTGGCATAGGTAAGTCATTCGTGTGCACACAAATGTCAGAGCTTGCTTCCCAGAAGAAGCCAAATCTAAATTTACATTCCGAAAAGCAAGAACACTGCTCGTCTCTGCTGTCAAAGAGCGAGCGATATGTTATACACACATGTTTTGTTAAATTGCGTGAATCAATGAATAAAAAGCCTATGAAATATATTTCGCCCGATAGAAATTTGTGTGATCTGAAAAGACCTTGGTGGTAGACTTACATGGCATCTGTGGAGGAAAAGAGACCAGGAAACATTGTTAGTAGCCATGTTTTGCATAAATGAATGGCAGGAATATGAACTATCTGATTATTACGAATGTAAGAGTAAGCAGAGCATCAAGGCATCAAGATTGCATATAAAACTTGGCACTGAAAAGAGAAGTAAGACAAGTGTTGCGTAATTTTCTTCTAGATATCAATTAGGATGCCGCTTCGTCATTCGCCTTAAAAACTTTTCTTTAGAAATCGCCACTATATTGCAGTTATGGTACCGACCTCCTGTTTCTATGTTAATCGAAAGGATAAATTTCTCGAGTTGCACATTTGCAACCGTAAAAGAAAAGAAATGAATTAGCGCTCATTGTTACCTGAGCAGATTTAAAGTTGCTGCTGGCTTGGGGTTGTCCCGATACGATGCCTATATGTAGCTGCTTCGGTGGTGAGAGTCTATAGTAAAACTAAGCAGTTGGTTTCGCTAAACAAACTTCAGCAAAGGCACCGCAGAACATATTTTAAATTGGTGATGTACTCTGAGTACGCGCGCGCGCACACACACACACACACACACACACACACAC
>JAJIZL010019115.1:571867-620831 GCA_023969395.1 Amblyomma maculatum | reverse complement strand
GAAGAGTGACAATAGCCCGCATTCTTTCGCAGCAGAATCTATGCATCCAGGCACCTATGTCAGCGCAATTCGACAGGCCTGTCGAGCTCAGAGCTGCGCCTGGGATGGCACACCTGGACATCATCCTTCCCTACTGCATCTGTCTCTTTCGTCTGTCTCTCACGTTTTGTTTTCCTACCCAGGTGTGGTCTGTGTCCAAATGCTTAAAAACGGTAACACGATCCAAGAAGATTCCCTCTTGAGAATGATCGGTCTCTGATCGAAACGTCGAGTGGGGGACAGCGGCCGATGTAGCTCAGTTGGAAGAGCACCGGACGCGATATTCGGAGGTTGCCACAATCGGCACGTTGTTTTCTCTTCTACTTTGCGTTTAATTATCTTTCCCCTGAACAGAATACATACTAATTTATGGGATTATCGAAGTAAAATAAAAAAAAACATAAATACAATCCCCAATGCTTTCCTTGGCCTCACCGACTGTTGGCTTCTTTCCTTCATACATATATATATATATATATATATATATATATATATATATCCGTACGCTGATTGGTTGGAGCTTTGCTATTGGTGCAGGTAAATTATTGAGACATGAGAATATCTTACGGTCTCCTCGGCCTCTATGCTTCCTGGTGGTGGTCGTCTTGCCTATCCTGTAATAAAGCGTGACGAAACCCCAATATGTGCATTCCGTATCTTCCTCCATGAGCTAAGGAAGGTTTTAAATTAAATTAGGTGCCGGTGTAATTGCCATCGATACTTACGCGCGGCCTTGCTTTTGGGCTAGATATATGAATAGAGAGATATAAGGCAAAGCGACATTGTAAGATGCAGCTCTTAATTAAGCTTGAAAGAAATTAAACAACAAAATATCGTGAAAAGAGAAAGCATTGTCACAACGAAATGAGAGTAACATTACATTCAGGCTGGAATCATTTACTCTTTGGCCTCATTTTAACATTTACTATGGCTTTTGTGAGGCCACATTATATCACTACATCTTGTCCTGAACGCAATTCAGTTTTCTCGGTCACTGTTGCAATGCGCTGAAAGAGATTATGAGAACCTTTTCCTTACCGCTAAGGCTTAGAGGAGATTAAAACCGTTGTCTCTGCAAGTTGGGCGGGCTGAGATGTAAAGAAGTGAAAAAAATTGCTATCGGACTTTTGTAATACCGCTTCTGTAAAAATCTTGAAGGTGTTTACGCAGCTCCTTTATAACCCTTTCCGTTCTTGAACATTTTCTCTTCTCTACCAATCTCGGAATACAAAGCCAGTAACAGAGGCTCATCTCGACACCAATTACACACGGGCGCACTTTAACTTCTCTGGAATTGAAGTTACGCTGAACGCAATAGTGGTTTGTTGATGTTTTATAGATCAGGGTCTGATCAGCGAAAAGGCAGATGCATTCGCGTTAAGTCAAATAGAAACTTTGCTGTAAATCATGGCTCTCTGAATTCCAGGTTTTCCCCGTTGCTGGAAACAAGCGCAATTTTGTTTTTGAGTGGCGTCCATGTGCTGTGCGATGTCAGCGCACGTTAAACATCTCCAGGTGGTCGAATGCCCAGTGTTCGGGGGCTACCCGGAAGTAAAGAGCTCGCGTCTGCAAAATTACGGAGAAATCATCGACCATTATAAATTGGGACATAGACTGGTAACCCCGCCAGATGTTAGACTAATTAATAGAGAAGCTGTCGCGTGGAGGCGGCTACAAACTAATACGTTCATGAACCCAGTCTGGGCGTTTCACGCGATACCAGACCTTAGGGACAATGATCTCTGCAAACACTGTGGGGCGAGAGGGACCCTCGACCACATAATTTGGGAGTTCCCACATTCTTCAGGGATAGGACAAAATATTACAAGTAGAGTAGCCTGGGATACCCTGCTGCGAAGCGCGGACCCTGCGATCCAGCACCGCACCTTCCTATCTGGCGGAAGGGGCCGCAACAAGCCAAGAGCTACCTGCCAGCCTCTAATCCACGGACCCCGTCTTCCCCGGCACGCACGCACGCAAGCTGAGCAAATGTTCAGGGAATAAATATACTAGTGGTAGTATTAAAATTAGAAACGTCAAGTGCAAAACAGCCCATTAGAACATAACGATCATCTTACCTGGCCAAAATTCATTTAAGCAAGTGTGTAGAGCACCACTCGCCACTCTATTTGTGAGGAGGTTTATTGTACTTTTCCAAAGGAGGACACTATAACTAATAAATCCAAGTTTTTACATTTATGAGGCGTTTAATTGTACTTTTCCAAAAAAAGGTCTCCCTACTAATAAGTCTATGTTTCTAGTGTGAAAATTCGGTTCGCAAGGTAAGGTCATTTATCTCTTTGCAGAATTTCTGCTTAATCGTAATTATTTTCCTTGTGGTTTTTCAAACAACTGAACGCATTACTTTCTACCCATGTTACGCATATATTGAATTCATTCGTATTTGGGGCGACTTGAACAGTTTCCTTTTCGGAATTCATTTACTCACTAGTCGTTTTCTTCCCAGCTGTCGTTGCCCTGCAAATAAAAAGGGCAAAGTGTTCTTTTTTTTTTTTTGTGGACACAAAACAATCGCTTCATCAGAAATCGATTCCTTGATTTAGAGTCGCGTTTTGGTACATTACTTTATATCGGGGTTCGAGTTTCTGGCACGAAGCAGTTTGGCGTTTGTGCGCACAAGCGCACATAGGTCGAATACGCGGAACTCAGCCCTTAAAAGCCTCAATGAACAGGCTATGTATGGCAGCGGGTAGCTGTGCTTCTTATGAACTGCGTTCTCAGCTATTCCTTGGCAAATCATAAATATATGCTAATGACATAGACTGAAAGCCGATGTGAAGTAAGTGATCATGAACGTTGAATTTGCATTCCCAGCAGGGCATGGGGCCTTAAGCTGGCCATCTTGCACAGAGAGATGAGGGCGAGCAGATTATTGCATGCAGTCACATTCCCAACAAGGGGATCTGCCCATAATTCCGATCAGGTAATCTTATCGTCGTGAAGAAACATTCACATCCCGGGGCGATTCAAAGGATAAAATCTGCTAGGAAGAACTTCATCGGAAGAGAAAAATACTTAAATGGTGGTCTGCAGCAAAACGTAGATACGAACGCTTCAATTGAGCTTTGGGAATAGCCTAAAATACACACTAAACAAGATTAATTCTTTACACATTATAAGCACTTTTACTAGTTTGGTCCAGGTTTCAATTTACACAGACCAAACCAAGTGTGCGTATATTTATGAGCAACAATAACAAGAGCGAAAACAGGCATTCATGTAATTAACATACATACGTGGTTGCAACAGTTTACAGAAGCGCATTCCAGCTAGCCAATCATTTCCAAACACCTTTTAAGATTGTCTGAGGTAACTTTAACAAGATATTTGTACCCATTTTTCAAAAATATTTAGCTGCGTTAGAATATTTGTTTGTATTAATTTCGAAAGCAGGTAATAATGTGGAGATCAATGCTGGATGTGAGGTCATATTTGATGCGCATCGCAAACTAGCTGTACTAATTAGAAAATCTCTTAAGCATGCAAAACAATGGTCACAACAAAACTCAAAATTGTTTTCGAAGCGTTGCCATTGCTCGTGCCAACTTTTCTTCCCGCTGTATTAGATGAGATATGAACTTCGGTCAATCCAAAACTAATTTCCTAGACACCTTCATAAAGGCATATACGTTTTTTTTATAAATAAGTTAGAGTCGTTGTGAAACAGAACAGATGCTAGCGGAATATTTCGGTACGTCAGTTTTTCTTCAGGCCGTGCAGTTTCAATCATAAAGCTTATGCAGCAGAAAACCACTTTCACGAAATATCAAATTCGGCAGTTGTGGAATTGAGGTTTATCAGCTCGGTTTCGGTTCATGCCACCGTAAACAATGAATCACTATGCCTATTTATTAGTCACTAAGTGCTATTAATAAAATTGTAGCATAGGCATTGTTAATTACTTTATATTTCACATTAGATAAGTTCTTAAGATTATTGAATCTGGTGAGCACCCATGGGATTACTTTGTTTTACAACATTCTACCTTAAAGACTTTCGTCTGAAAGTTGTGGTACTCTCCTGGTTTGCCCAAACATTTTAGAGCGTTTCCCTGTATATGATATTTCGTTCAAAAATACTTTGCGCTGCTTCTTTCATTGCTTCGAAGCAAGATGTTATGAAAGGAAACATTAAGATACATACTTTGCCCTTCCTGCATCAGTTTCGAGGATGACTGGAAAAACAGAAGAAATTGCAATCAATTTTGGAATGATTCATTGGCACTTTATCAAGATTAGATAAGAAATTATAGGTTTACCTAAAATGTAGTCTCGACCTTTCAAACATGATATGCGTGCCTAGCTTTCATCAAATTACATATTCACAAATATAGGCCTTCCAAACTATCAACCTTTAAGTTTAACTGTTTCAAGGCGAAAACAATTATTAAAACCCCGCACTTTTTTTTTCTGAGAATAACGGAAGCTTTAATGTTAAAATTTCGAATTAACCTTTATTTTTTTCTGGATTTTTTATATTGTTTAGGTTCTTTATTTAATATAGAAAATTCCCTGTGTGGTAGATTCTAGGACAACTGTTTGAAAAGCTAAATCATCGGAAGCACTTGATTTAGACAGCTACAGTTATCTTTTCTGTAACTGCATAGTCGTCAAAGACAGTTGTCCTAGATCTCAATATGGCAAAAATGCGAGAATAAAAAAAAGAAACAGGAATAAATGACGTCATACCGAATGAGATGAGGAGCACACAAAAAATGATTACGATGGTCTTCATATCCAATGCCTTTCCACTTGTCTTCCCAGCAGTTTTGGGGGTCCCTCTGGCAGCTACGTTCTTCTCACTGCCCATGAGCGTGGTGTTGTGTTGCTCTTTATAAAGGATGCGATTCGTTGCCTCTAGCACACAGCGGATTCACCTTTGTTCCTCACCTCTGAAGTCAGATGCGAAAGTAGACAACATGGGTTGTAACAACCAGAACCTTTCGACGCCTAGCTGCTAATGCACTTGCATTCACAACGGGTTGAAGGACAAAGGACGGGCCATATTTATTGAGATCATCCGGATGTCTATACATCGGCCCTCGAAAGGAGGAATGGGGTGTTCTTTCAGCACTTCGTTTGTTGGCGCCTCGCGACGTCGCTTCGGTAGATATGATGCAAGCTACCAGGAAGCAATCACAGCGCTACTCTCTAAACATTCACGGTCTCTGACGCCCTTTGCCTGACGCGATGGAACGTAGCCTGTGTCGCGTATATCTTCGGGCTTGAATTGTCGTAGACGACGTTTGCGCTTTGACACACAAACATCTTCTCAAAGCTACCGTAGGCGCTGAAAGAAGACATAAAGTTTCGAAGGTGAATGAAGGACAGTGGACGAAGCATACTTCGATCCTCATGAATGCGATTTTGAGCAAACAGAAGAATCAGTTCTGCGGCGCTTCGGGGAACGATTCATTCGATGTAAAATTGCTACGCTGACCGGCTCACATTTAGACCTTGAAATACACTCATGTAATGCCGGCAGCTGGATTAGTTGTTTTGCCCGCCCTGCAACCAAGATCATTACAAGCGTTCACAATTGAGCGCCAGAGACGACATATTCACCGCATCCATTACTGTATCATTGTTAGTCGACTCTTTGATCAGGAGAGCAATGAAAATTGAAAAGTCAACTATCTTGTCTCATTGTTTGTTTATTGTGCTTAAGACAATACATAAGTAGTGCCAAGGGGCAGAGGCAAAAGTCGATAGCAATGCTCTCCTGCTTGGGCCGATGTCCCAGCAAAAACTTGCAGCACCACAGCACAACACATAACAATAACTGCATATAAAGCAAACGTACACATGTACAGAGGGAATCTATCGAATCAAAGGAAATAAAGAGCAGCGTTGAAACCATCATTAGATAATCAAATTATACAATTATGTAACAACCTATGTACAGAACAGATTAACATATGAATTATATAAAAGAATACAAAACCAATCAGTGGGTATATTTCACGCAGTGAAAAATGACAAAATCACATCAGAACACTTAATTTTGATATGCGATTCGTAAGCAGTGTCACTGACAATAAGCCTGTAGCTATGTTTACATATTATGCAAATAATAATTTTTCCTTTTTTCCTGAAGGAAAGCAGGGAAGAATAACAATCAATGATTTCGATTAAAGGCGGGAAAATATTCAAGCAGCTAGGAATTCGCCAGTTGATCTGTTGCATACCATAATTCCTTCTAATAAAAGGTTTCGAGAAGGAGTGGTGTCTAAATGTGTAACAGGGTACATTCTTAGTGTAGGCAGAAAAGAAAAGTTCTGTATTTGCTTTCACCTTTAGATAGTTTCGGTAAGCCGCTGGCAATACAAGGCTCCAAGTTTCAATATACCATCTTTTAGAAAGCATTCGGACACGTGTTCTTAAGATGATACGTCATGAAAGAAGCTTAAACCTTTCTTTTGCATCAGATATAACTTATTAAGGTTCGATTTTGAAGTAACACCCCAGACAAGCAGACAATAACTAAACCGGAAATGAACTAACGCAAAATATAGCTGGGGTTTTAGGTTTTTAGGAAGGTAAGATTGAATCCTGGTTAGCAGCACCAAAATGTGAGCAACACTACTTTTTACTGCATTCACATGGTCGGACCAGCGAAGCTTTTCATGAAATTTAACTACTACGAATGTATGCTCGGATATTCTTTCTAGTGTCTACAGGTTAAATTTCAGTGTACGCGGAAGATTGGTCCGCGTATTATGTATATCACGTTTAAATTAAGTTGTTTAGCATGAAGCCATTGAGACTGATTCTGAAGCCAGAGATTTGCGGTTGAGCAAAGAGATGGTAAATCATCAGAAGAAAATAAAACTTTTGTATCATCCGCACAGAGAATAATATCTTGGGCATTGGAAAGTGATACTTTGTCGTTTATATATAAGAGAAAAATTACAGGACCTAAAATGGAGCCTCGCGGGGCACCGAATTTTATGGAACCAGTGTCTGAGACGATACTGGTTATTGTAACATATTGCTTACGATCTGATAAGTAACTCCGTACCAATTTCAGCGGAAGGCCTCTTATACCATCATGAGGTAATTTGGCGTATAAAATGTGCTTTATGGAATCAAATGCTTTTATAAAATCTAAAAATATACCTATAGTGTTCAGTTGTTGCTCAATATTATTGACAATTTCATCTCGTATTTTTAGCAGTGCAAGCTCAGTGGATTCAACTTTCTTGAATCCATATTTGCACTAAGATAGTAAACTGTGATTATTCAGATGATTAATTACTCTGGTGTTAATAGCTTTTTCTTATACCTTTAAGAACAGTGGCAAAATTGATATAGGCAAACAACTGGAGAACACTTAAGCTTAACCTTTAAATGTATAATGCGACCGCATGAATGTATTCCGTTCACAGGCCCCTCGTTCGAGGTCGCGAGTTTTGCCGCTGACTAAACCAGTAATATTCTCTTCATGATTCCGCTATTCCCCACAATCTCATTATATAGCATACAATCTTAAGTTACCGCATTACATAAAATACCCACTTAGATAGATATATAGGTAGATATATATATGGCTTTAACTCTATCTTTTCGGGGGAACAGCGTGTCTAACCAGGTATCCAAGGGAACTGGAGGGTTTTATTTCGATATCGCCCTTCCATCCCAAAGGCGAAACTCCTCGATGCTTGCCTGCGGGCTGACACACGATGTCGTAACGTCAAAAAAAAAACTGAAGACCAATCACTGCAAGAATATGCAGACCGTTATTTACCAACTGCCAAACTATGCCCATACACCATGTCCAACACACCGAACCAGATTTTTTTAGGAATGTGGCCAGTCCTTCGAAGCTGTTTCGTTAAAACAGTGTCTAATATCGAGCTTCGATTGAGGAAAACGCAGAAAACTAGAAGGCCTTTCAGGTATGATCTGGATCAGATTCCATTAGAATATGCTGTGGAAGTGAGGAATCGATTTCAAGAATTAGATCTAGAAGACAAACAGCCCGAAGAGATGTGGAGTGATGTTCGTGATATAATACAAGGAGTTGCTACTAAGGTAGTTCCAAAGCAAAAGAAATGCAAAAAAGCAAACTGGTTATCTGAAGAGGCTTTGCAAATAGCTGAGGAAAGGAGGATGGCAAAAGGTATGGGGGAAAGAGAAAGATACAAGGTTCTCAATGCGGATTTTCAGAAAATAGCAAGGAGAGATAAGAATGCCTTCCTGAACATACAGTGTCAAGCAGTTGAGGACAACAGCCAATTAAGGAACACAAGATCTCTGTATAAGACAATCAAAGATATCAAAGGAAGCTTCTGTGCTAAGCTGGGAGTGATAAAGGACAAACGAGGCAAGGACCTCACTGAAGCCTCAGAGATAAAGAAGAGGTGGCAGGAATACACAGAAGAACTGTACAAGAAGGACCCGGATGTGCGAACCCAACATAGGACGGTTGTGATTACTGATCTCGAGCCGGACATCCTGAAGAGTGAAGTTGAATGGGCCTTAGCCAGCCTTGCTAAGAACAAAGCTAGCGGAATTGATGGTATTCCAGCTGAGTTGCTTCAAAACCTCAACCACGACGCTGTTAACACACTGCATACATTATGTCAAAAGATTTGGACAACCCTGCAGTGGCCACAGGATTGGAGGAGGTCAGTTTACATCCCCATTCCAAAAAAAGGCAGTGCCAAGGATTGTTCCAACTACCGCACGATCGCGCTTATTTCGCATGCTAGCAAGGTGATGTTAAAAATCCTGCAAGGTAGGCTGCAGCAGTATGTGGATCGGGAGCTTCCGGACGTGCAAGCTGGGTTTCGCAAGGGCAGAGGAACTAGAGACCAAATTGCCAACCTTTGCTGGATCATGGAAAAAGCAAGAGAGTTCCAGAAACCCATTTACTTCTGCTTTATTGATTATGCGAAAGCGTTTGACTGCGTAGATCACAGCAGATTGTGGCAAGCTCTCCAAGAGATGGGAGTTCCAATTCACCTCATCTGTCTCATCAGGAACCTTTATGAAGGGCAAGAGGCCACAGTCAGAACTGGGCATGGCTTTACTGATTGGTTTCCGATTGAGAAAGGAGTGAGGCAAGGCTGCATACTGTCGCCCTGCCTATTTAACCTATATGCAGAGTGCATCATGAGGAAGGCCGGTCTGGACGAGTCTTCAGCTGGAGTGAAGATTGCTGGAAAACGTATCAACAACCTTAGATATGCGGATGATACCACTTTAATGGCAGAAAGTGAATTGGATCTCAAGAGACTTCTGATGCGCGTACAAGAAGAGAGTGAGAAGTTTGGGCTTAAACTGAACATTAAAAAGACGAAGATCATGGCGTCTTGCCCTATCAAGTCCTGGAGCATCAATGGACAAGAAGTGGAAGCTGTGACAGATTTTCTGTTCTTGGGCGCCAAGATTACCTCGGAAGGAGGCTGCAGCCATGAAATTAGGAGACGCCTGCTTCTGGGAAAGAGAGCAATGGTTAGCCTTGACCGCCTAGTAAAGAGCAGAGACATTAGTCTACCAACCAAGATCCGTATAACCCGTGCTATGGTCTTTCCAGTTGTGATGTATGGATGCGAGAGTTGGACTGTGGAAAAGGCTGACCGCCGAAGAATTGACGCGTTTGAATTGTGGTGCTGGCGAAGACTCTTAAGAGTTCCTTGGACTGCCAGAAGATCAAATCAGTCGATATTGTCGACCATAAACCCTGACTGCTCATTGGAGGGTCAAATTCTAAAGGTAAAGCTCAGCTACTTTGGTCATCTGATGAGAAGAGAGGAGTCGCTGGAGAAAGATTTGATGTTGGGAAAGGTTGAGGGTCGCCGGAGAAGGGGTAGGCAGCGAACGCGATGGTTAGATGGCATTCTCGAGGCATTGCAGATGAAGCTATGTGATGTTAAGAAGATAGTGAGAGACCGGAAAGCGTGGCGTGACATGGTCCATAGGGTCACGAAGAGTCGGACACGACTGAACGCCTGAACTGAACTGAATATCGAGCTAGACAATGGCAGGGAGGTGAGGAGGTCGTTATTACATGTGAAAGAAACCAACCCTCTAGAATCCGAAGAAGCATAACAGATTGTATTCGTAGCCAAAGCTACACTTCGGTAGGTTTTCAATACCTCGGGTGGCAGCAGCTACATCGTGAAGAGACGTAGCTATGGTCCCTAAAAACAAATCTACCTGCCATGAATTTGAATTCACGTCACTCCACGGGTTGGAGCTGCCAACTCGGGTCGCTCCTTTCATATGGGAGGGCGAAATCAGAATCACCCTGCCAGAACCATTTCCATTCTTATTATCCCTACGACACGCAGGCACGTCCATACGGCTTGGTTGAAGCATGACTATATGTGGGCTGGTAGCTTACGCTCTCGCGTCATTCCCTGAAAGGATGAGCTTAAGTGTCTCAATAATGTATCACTTTTCAGTGATAGGGCTTACTAGGCGAATAATGTAGTACACAAAAGAAGCTTCCGCCGTTGCTTTCGCAATTCAACAAGTGTTAATCACAAGTAAACAGTAGCTAGTTTTTTCTATTTATTGGCGTTAGTAAATGAGACATTCTTAGTATATTATTTTGCCTGTCAATTAATACACAAACCGTAACACGGAATAATTGAATATGTCCGAACGGATAAGAATTGCAACCTGAATGAAGATATCGATATCCTAACTGTGATCATGCAAAAGCGTGTGGGCATGACTCGTAATATGCAGGAACAGCATGCATTAGTCTCTCATGGTAACGGTGTCAACTCCGAGATAATGCATAAAGAGAACGCATAATAGATCTGCCAAAGGACAGCAGAGGCAATATTTTCGAATCAGATTAGGAACATTTGGCTTAAAAGGCAGCCGTAGCCAACGTAGATATATATTTATTTTTATTATTATTATTATATTATTATAAATAACATATAATAATTATATGCTATAATATATATATATATATATATATATATATATATATATATATATATATAATATTTTATAATAATAATTATTGTTGCTAATGAGAGGCTTACGGAATGTGCTTTTACACAGTGGATGCAGTTTGGCTGGTGAGGATGCTGATTATTGATAGCTCACTACGCGAAATTGTTTCTTGAGTTGTTTCAGCGTAGTTATTTGTTCACCTCGTGTGGGAAATGTTTTTTTGTTGTTGCAAATTATATACTTCTGCTTGATTTAAGAACGAGGCAACAAATGGGCACTTTGTCAGCTAAATAGAAAGACAGAAAGATACATTCAGCGGGAATGTCCGACAGAATCGCAGATTACAACGCATTGCAAACTATAAAGCATGAAAAATACTAAATGCTGCAGCCATAGAAGAAGCGAAGTCGGACAGCCTTAAAAGTTTGTTCGAAACCATATTGTGTTTGCTTCGCTGGATGCAGAGGCCGAGCTTGAGACGTTTTATTTATTGGTTATTTTGATTTAACATTTATGCATGTCAACGCACATTCAATCATGAGCACTCCTTACTGGAGGCTGCAAAAGAAGCTCTCGGTCTAGAGGTAAAATGATGCATAGTCTGCATAAGTGTAGCTTGTAGGACTTCAAACCATCTAGAGATTTCAGCTTCTATGCTTTTCAACTCAGGCTCTCATCGCTTGCGTGGCATGCGTATGAAGCAATCTACTCTGAGTACCCTGTACTGCTGTCTTACCAGGTTGCGCAGAAACGATATTTCACACAAGAACCGCAGGTAATAGGACAACAAAACAACACGAACCAATATACATTGACGAAAAGTAACCAATCCGATGGAACTGTTTTGTGAGGGTTGTTAAAACAAACGAGCTGAGTTTCAGCTTAGGTAATTTGTACCGGATTGTATTTACTCCTATCAGATATACGGATAGCGTTACCTTGAAATTTAGAAAAATCTGAAATATAATCCACATCGTTCCAAGCAAGTAAGATATCATCCGCGTATTGAAACAGTTGCGAAGAGGTGAAAACGTCACGGACATCAATAACATAAAGGTTAAAACGAAGAGGAGCCAAAATTGAGCCTTGTGGTACTCCACATTGAAGGCTGACAGAATTGCTTTGAACTGGTCCTAGTTACAATATTTGTGATAATTAAAACATATAACTTCGGAGAAACGAAAGAAAGGGACTTTTAACCATAGGAATATAACACCTACTAGTCAGTATTTCATGGTTTACTGTATAAAAGCTTTCTTGACATCGAGAAGTTACCCAAGTGCCGCTTCGAATTCGTCTATATTGTCATGAAGGTAATCCGACAGGATTTCCAGCAGGGCTTTTGTGCTAGCGCCTGATTTATATCCATATTAGTGTACACTTAACACATTATGCTCCCTTACTAATGAATTCATAGTACCCTATACATGTTTTTCTAGTATTTGCGATATGCAGGACACGATGGACATTGGACGGTAGTTTGAAGTTTTGCTTTGTATCTAGCTTTGTGAAGGAAATGACGTGACCTTGCGTCAGGGAGCGTGGCTATATGCCGCGTTCAATTATGCCGTACACCATATAGAACGGAACATGCTTCAGTGATCGAGAGTTACTGTAAAGGTCATCTATGTATAAGTCAACTATGCCTGCGCTTTTGTTGTGCTTCAGGCTGAGAATAATGTTATAAAGGTCTTGTTAAGTTAAAACAGGAACAAAGGCAGAGGGTAATACTTGCAAAGATGTCACTGGTGCGCATATGCTTGTCGTTGTAGCACGCTGTTCTGCAGAAAAATAATTCCTAAAGTCATCTGCAAAGCACAGCTTTATAGAACCAAAATTGCGCTCAGTTGAACCTTTTACATAGGAACCCTGTTTCCCGCGCAGCTCACCACCTGAAGGTGACCTTTTGCCTGTAATTTTCTGTGATTCGTGAAATCAGTTTGCGTAGAATTTTCATTTCGATAAGTGAATTAATGCGTTTAATCTTCATCGTACCATATAAAATTCGGCTTCAATGTTTTCATTTTCGGTGATTTATGGCATCTTTGCACAGTACTTACTTCTCTCTTATCGCTCTTAGCGCCAACAACAGAAGAAAAACAAGATGCGTGAGTAATAACGTGGTCAATACATATATTGGTGGAATTGCCATCCGTAAATGCTTCTCTAGTTGGTTCATGGATAAGGGCTTTAATGCCGCAACCTGCCAACATGTTTAGATAATTTTCAGCTGCAGATGCCTGCGGCTTAAGTAGCTCAATCTTTGCGCCTTCTATCATTCACAAATTACCAACAGAGAAATGATGAAAGGCGGGCGCACACTGCGATAGTGGGCGGTAAACTCCGAGCAAATGGCTCAATGTACTGCTACCCCTGCCGCAGTGGGCGCAGTGAATAAGGCGCTCGATTAATGTGCCGAAGGATGCGGGATCGAATTCCGGCCTCGACGGCCGCTTTTAGATGGCGGCGAAAAGCGAGGCTTTCGTGTGCAGTGCGATGCCAGAGCACGTTAAAGAAGCCCAGGTGGTCGAAATTTCCGGAGCCCTCGGCAACGGCGTCTCTCATAGCCTCAATTACTTTGGGAGATTAAACCTGATAAACAAAACCAAACCAATATACTGCTAAGTCTTACTTGAAATTACAAAACTTATGCGGCAGTAAAATGACGTCGACCACATAAATAGAGAGTGATTCGTCAAAATAAACGCCGATGCCGCCACCATTGTCACCTTGGCGCGTGAAAGAATGTTGCGAGAATCCAGAACAAAAATAGAATTTATCCATGAGGTCATCAGTAACATTAATTTCAGTAAATGCAAAGATATCAATTGTGTCTACCAGTTTCTGAGCGAATATTCTAAACTGGCCCCAGTATTTTATAATGCTGCGAATATTAATGTGTAAAATGGCATTTATCTGTCTAAAGTCGGTTCAAATGTCTGAGCAAAGGATTCGAAATCCTGACATGACGCCATTTTGAAATACACAACTTGTGTAATATTATTAATATCTGAAAGTGACAAGATATTTAAGCCAGCAGCGCCTTCCGTCTATCCGGCCGTTTCGAATCCACCAAATGTAAACCATTTTTCCTTAGCCTTCATTGTGGGTCTCCAAAACGATTAATGTAAGCAAGTGTCAGATTTTCACTCAAAATATATCTTCAACTGTTTTGTGTCTCTCCGGTCTTCCATTTTTGTTCTTGTTTGCCGTCTCGCCAATTCAACCATGTAAAGAGAGTGCTCTGTGGCCATTTCTCTGAAATTGGTACGTGTTTCTCCTCATGTGTATTCTTTGACTAACACTACGAACACAGAGGAAAGTACGTCCATACCAAGCTGACAAATGGCAGCTCTTATGAATCCTCTATATAGGACAATGACAAAACATTTTGAGTGTTACTAGATTAATAGCAATCTTTTCAGAGTCAAACTGCAGATATGCCTAGGTAGAATTTATCTGCATGCTCTTGGCACACGCATTTCTCAGATTGCTGAAAAAGTTTCAAAATTTGATTTATTTCTTAATTTATTCTTCTGCCATTCAATAGAAAACTATTAGAGTTTATTATAACGTCCTACACTGCTTTCTGTTCCTTTTGAAGAAATGCTTGCGCTTTTATCGTCACAGTTTAGCCTGTCGGGTCGACGAAAGCGGGTGTCCGCAGGAATGTTCGTTTTATGGCTTCGAAAATCTATTAGCCAAATGGCCGAATGCATGAGCGTTCTCTACAACTGCGATGTCACTTTCAAAAAGGAATGCTATTGGTATGTATGCTAAATATATTCTCAACATTCAACCACCTGCGGTTAGTAATAACCTTTTTTCCCCCCACTGCTCGACAATCATTACATTTTTATACGACGCAATCGATTTCACAGATAGAGCGCCTCGTTCTCATCCTCAGATCTCCCTGATGTATCACGTGGTTTTACATCGTACGAGCACCTGGTACTATCTGCCCGTAAATTCTTTCACTGGCGCTGTCACTACAGGTGGGTGCTACGTCATTACGGTGGCGGTGCCCAAAATGCAGTTTTTGAATCCTGCATGTCATTACGCTGGAATTGTTGCCAGAACGTAGGGAACACAAATTCCAATGTAGAGACAGTAGGGGCGACGATGGTACCGGCACAAATCGTAACAGCCGATGCCCTGCACCTTGAGTAGAACGAAATTCACCCGCTACTGTGAACCGAAATTAGCTAAAGCGGTTTTCTAAAATGGTAAGCTAATTTTTTACATCAAAGCCTGCGCATTTGAAAAAATTAAAGACGTATTGTTTGCGATCCATTATACCGAGCTTGCTATGACAAAACAAGCAGCTAGCAAGCATCACTCCCAGTGTCGTAATCGTGCCTCGTACCACTTGAGGAGAAGCTTTCCCGCAGAGCTTGGAACGTAATAGCAGACCTTCGCGCAGTTATCGTAACTCCACTCTCTACCGGAGCATATGCAGGAATACTAGCGTGAGTATGTATCCGCTTTTGCGTTCGCCTAGAAGACAATGCGTCGCACATTAAGTGGCCGAGTGGGGAATCGAAGGACCCACTTCAGTTTCGAGAGGATTCCTAAGTTTGATGTTGTTTTCATACTGCCATGAATTTGAACAGGCGACAGCTACTGATTCAAGCGGGTTATCACCAAAAAATGCATGACGCAAAAAGTTTAACACGCCGTCAATAAGGGTCAAGCTTGAATTTTAGTTACAGTTCTGCGACAGCGTGTCTTAAGGAAACATTTTTTTTTTAAATATGAAAACCTTATAACCCTCATGAGACGCGATGTCTGAGGCCAAAAGTTATCCGCAGAGCAGCGGGGGATGTCCGCAACATGTTTCCAGGAAACTGGTTCCAGTCTTTTGTTTGCAAGAATCGAAGGGTGGGTGGGACTATAGAAAAGCATTAGGTTAAGGAGGTATGTAGTACGTCGTAGCTAGCAATCATTGACGTCAGCGATTTCAATGACGTAGTCATGGCAAAGAATATAACATCCAATCAAAATTGAAGCGATTATAAATATTGAATAAATAAGAAAGTTAGAAACATAGAAAAGAAAGTAAATGATATAAAAATTCGGGCGGCTATTAGATGTCTCCTAAGAGGAGAACGCCGAAAGTCCACACCTCCTCTCACAACATTGACCTCGCATCGGCGTATGTTGGAGTGCTACATATAAGCATAATTGTTTTACAGGAAAGGAAATGCACAGTGTCGTTCACACTTTCTCCAAAAGGTGTGAGCTTGGACGGTACACCATTGCTTCTGTCGCGTGGTGTTTCTTGGCGCGCGTACAAATGTTGGATTGCAGATGACTGGCACGGTAGACAAGGAGAACACATCTCGTGGAATCTCGCACACAAATCAAACGCCTCATATTAGGAGGCGTTGACAGATCTCGGCCACAGATCTCGCGCATAAATCTCGCGCTCAGGTTTCGCACACGGGATTTATTTCCATGAGCCTAGAAAGGTTTCGCCTTAATAAGTGTTGGATACATCGGAAAAGGATCGAAATGCAGAATGAGCTCATAACGGACCTAGCCACGGAACAAGTGTAGCAACGCAGCAAGAGCGCTGAGGATTTCACATTTCTCTACGGCAAGTTTCGCAGATCCTCACAAGGTTCTATTTTTTTTTTGCTACTGTGCGCTTGAAAACGTTGGCGATATTTGTCATCATAGCACTGGAAATTTAGGTGCATGAGTCACAGCAGAGTATCCCTGCTGCTATAATAGCGGATCCCGCACAGGCATAGCTGAAAAGTTCATATTATGGTTGCTGCCGTGTGCCTTCAAGACTGGAACTGCAACTGACGTAGAAGAATGATAAAAGGAAATGCAATAAAAAGCGGTGCGTTAGTACTGCGTTGTATTTCTTGCTGTCACGCTTGTTCCTGGAAGCTAGCAGGTGCGACGGCAAGAAATTCGAACAAAGTACAATCTGGGCATCGCTCAGTTCGCATTTAGTTTTATCGCAGTAGTATCATTTCCAAGCATGTAGCCATCAATAATTGCTCAAAGTGAAACAAATACTACCACAGGTACAGTTCTAGACAATAACCCCCTGTCATTTACTCTCGTTACAAAGACCTAATCTCCATGAAATCAGCCGGCAATTCGCTTGTGATTTTTTACCATCATTAATGCTATCTGCTACTTTTCTGTGCGTACAAAATGCAATCAAATGAGTCATGTATTGATATCAATTGCAATAGTCATGTGTCTTTTCTATGTTATGCTCTCACGGAGACCGATCATTGGCTAAGCAAACTCACATTTTCTGCTCTCGATCATTTTATGTGAAACTGTCCACAGACCGTACCGCTTTTTGAATGGGAAAGAAAGGGCGAGAATGCGACGAAACGCCTAAAAGTTGATTTTCAAATAACTCAGCTTTCTCGAGAGGTTTCATTGATTTATGAACCCCCTTCAAATATTAAAGGTGTCATAGTTCAATCACGAGGAGGACACTTTTCTTCAATGCCGAAAGAGGCGTTTAGTGATTTCGCGCATGAAATGTATTGGTCTAAATCACGAACGTAGACTCTACCGACCATGCATGGCTGTGAACCTGTAGCGCTGCATATCTGTATGCGCACGCAAATACTTGTGGTGACAAAGAAATAAATAAAAACACATTTTAAAAAATTGTGACCGGAGAGTTCTTGTACTAGATGTTGCACACCACAACACACCGTTTTAGTTTTTATCGCGCAATGGTAGCGACAGAAGCAGAGCAAGAATCGTTTCTGCTGCACACTGAAAGCCATGGTAAAGCTGCGCACCTGCCCTTCAGCGGCCCTGCAAGGTACGTGCGTGCACCAAGCGGCGCTATTGGCCACCCTGGAGCCTCGCCGGTAACGGCCAAAACCATGTCCTTAATCTATAACCTGATAGATGGCCGAGGCAATGGTAGTGCCTCAGATTTTTCGCTTAGGCCAAGGGGCCATTTTTAAAATTTGGCGTCAGTGAGCGGTGCGCTTTGATCGGACCTAGGCTTTTATGTGACTTGTGTGATGGTGTCATCACCAACTCAGCTAATTAGGACATTTGATCGCTGAGAGCGGCACCGTTTTAATGTAACAAAAACTTTAGTGCTCTCATTGTGGTTAAAGTGAAGAGGCCGTTCAACCTAAATGTCTCACCCTTCTTAGGGTTGGCACCGTCTTTTTTACGCGCAGTGCAGTAAAATTCATCCACGCTCTTATAAGATATCATTAATGATCTTCCAGCGGGTGTGGAAACATTGACCGTCCAAGAAACAACGCTAATTGGCTGATAATGACGAGATATAATGATATGATGTATGAAGTTCTTATATACGTGGATACATCACCCTCCCGAAACCACCGAAAAGTAACGGAAAGCTGCTGGTATATAGTCTCTTGTAAAAGGATGCATGATTTAATTTGTAGGTAATATAGCAGTAACGTGTCAAAAGGCATATTTGCATTTATCCAGTAAGCCATGTTGGTTAGCTCAGGCCGGAGCTAACTGCCAACATTTATAATTTCAAGCAATTTAGTTCACCTCTGCCTTCCGCCTATTCACATTGCTTGAAAAAATAACACAATGTATTCGACAAATACTTCATTATTTATATCTCATATGTTTCAAAAGAGTAGCATTTAAAAACAATTATAAAGAAAAGCTATTACTTGCAGAATAGTCACGGCTCGAATTTTAGTTAACCGACAAACCCGTTCGAAGGCACAAAATATCTTACTTGCTCTTATTTGTGAGGTGATGTAGTGTGCTACTCCGTCTGCACTGCCTTTTAACTAAAGCATTATATTCTCAGAAATAAACTACTTGATTAAATGTAGCGTTTCTTCCGATAATTTCTCTGTACAGTCTACTCTCGCATGGTGTGCAGAAATTAGCAAAATGAAATTACAAGAAGCCATGCATGCGTAGTTTGTTTCAGCCATTGATTCATCTATCGATATGTTCGCTCAAAATTACATGTCCGCTTGCACCCCACTATAAAGCCTTGAATGATTGCTTGCACAACGAGCAAAACCGTTTGTATTACCGTGATCTCAGATTCGCTCTTTCATCAGAATCAGAATTTCAAATGACGTTTCTCGTTCTCTGTGCATTTGGTGTCGCTGTATAACAATAATTACTTGCTAATACATCCCTATTTCCGCAGCCCTGTTGACTTATTGATTCTTATTGCTGACTTTTGACTTCTTATTGAGTTTGACTTCTGCTGACTTCTTATTGAGTTTATTGATTCTTCACGTACAAGAAAAAATAGGCAGACTCGAATCTGGCTGTGTTTTACAGAAGTTGGTTGCAACATGTTTTGTCCGTTACCAATGCAAATATGCATTCTTGGTTTATGGTTAAAGGGCAGTGGTATCTAACTTTGCGGCGCGCACTTATCTAAGGCGGGCCGTAGCGACATCTAAATGTTGTCCACCATCTTTTCTATATATTCCAGTGTCGCGAGTTTCTTGAAACTAAGCAACAAAACAGAGAAGAAAGCATGCGTTAACACCACCGACCACTTTATGCACGTGCGATCGACTCAGATAAACTCGTCTCAGCAGCTTGCACCCATACTGAAGGCAGAACCATTCAAAGTTCGGATGTTAAATGGAGCTGCGCAGTTTGTGCGATCATATTTCACTCATAGGAACCGAATATACAAACGGTAGGAACATTGAACGTTCGGGGTTTTTGGTGTCGACTCCAAGTAAGAGCGGATACTAAATATTGAGCAGATATCTTCGCTTAAGAAGAACTCGATCTTGTTAAGAAAAGTGAAGGTCATATTTACAATGCTTACGGGCTTTAACTATACTGCTGCTCATCGCTTGCAAGATAGATGGAGAATGAAAGAATTGTTTAAGGTATCCCAAAACCGCAGTCTAAAATTGATTGCATTTCATTTTGTTTTTCTATCTAGCCTTGCAATTCGTGCACACGGTGGCGATGCATGCATTGAAGTCAGGAAGCCCTTGTGCAGCGAACCTTCTTCAATGAGAAACTACCAGGCTGTTATTAAAGTTTGCTCTATACAGCACGCTGAGCGCGCGATGGAACCTCATCAAGGCGATACAAAAGGACGATCGAACGATGAACGACGTTCTCTCTACGGTGCTTTCGTGAGAGGCCTAGCAGGAAGGATAGCAATGATGAATTACGAACCATTAGAAGTGACACTCTTGCAAGGGAATTCGCCATTGGGATCCTTTCGTGGCCGCTATAGTCAACGAGGTAGAGAGACGTGCGAACATACGATTGGCCCGGTGTAACACATGTGGGCCACGTGGTGACGGCTAGCGAGTTCATTAGTTCGGCATTACCACTTCGGTTCATTGCCGTATAAAGTGCGATCTTGCGTTAGTCTGCCTTCTAAAATACTGTGCGTACAGACGCCACGGGCAGGGCACACAGAGCACCATGAGGACAGTGCTTTTCTGCTGCGCGATTGTGCTTGCCTTGGGTGAGGGCTTGTGTTTTCTATTTGTTTAGTCGATATCATTAGATTAGAATTCGGTTTGCTCACAATCGAAACGGCCCGGTTACTGCCGATACCCTCATTGTCTCAAGCTATAGTTACAAGGCAGTCATTGTCGGATACATGCCGGTAGTTCTGCGTCTTGTGCAAGGAGGCTTGTTACGTTATGAGGAAATTGAGTGGTCCAGCTACTGAACAAATGCTATGAGCTATGACGAAACATTATGATGTAATGATAAAAGAAGGCGAGGAGCACCTGTGTATAACACGCAATATTGTCCATGAGTCTTGCAAACGTGTTCAAGGAATTCCTGTTAGTAGTCCTTAACTCCTCCGAGGGCGTTTCGAAAGTACCGTACCTCTGAATTTGAAGAAGAGAACTGCTTTTCCATAATCATATGCCTTCAATCTCCAGCAAGAAAATCTTGTAAAGTCACATTATTAAGAATGCCGGGACCATGCATTCATAGACTATGTTCCTGTTGCAAGACAAAAACGTTGGGCTAAACAAAGGTGGTGCCGGAGAGCACTACATTCTTGAAGCCTACGCTCGACAAAGTTACTCCCGCAATTACGTTTAAAACGCTGAATTATGCATATATGATGGCATATCAAGACTGAAAAAAAAATGCATTCTATTCTACGTGGATTTTTTATTCGAGGAAGGGTTGCTATATGACTGAGTAATTTTGGAGTCAGACTGCTGCTTTTGTACCAACTAGGATAAACTAGTTTATATTTTGCATTGCTCTATACATTTTTCGGCAGCTTCCCAACATCACCGACCCGAGCTGTAATAATAAGAGTCATGGGATTCTACAATAGCAACATCTCAAATAATTACTTCCTTATTAATTATTGATCATGGAATATTGGAAATATTTTGTTAATTCTAACTTGATCGAGCTCGCGCGGTATGAGACCAATCTAAGAAAGCGAAAAAAGAATTGATATTACAAATGTATTGTTTTGTAATACCACTTTCGGTAATGTGATGCATTTTAAAACACACTTTGGCCATTTTTGTTGCTTTTTCAGTCGCCATCTCATCAGCAGGTCCGCGAAAAACAAAAAAGACGACGACAGCAAAGCCAGCGTAAGTTGCACGGTTTGGTTTGGTCGAAAACCTAAATGCACCAAATGAATATGTACTGATTGCAGTAGACGACAGCGGGAAAAACTAATAAGCGGATTTTACCTCGGTTGTATCAGAGTGCCATACATCAAGGGAATCGTGCATGTTCCACAAAAGGGACCTAAGGGAAAGACAAGTATCGCGTGTTGCAGTGCTACCAAACCCTATCCCACTCCCTCGTTATAGTGAACATAATGTTTTTCTCGCTCACGCTCCTCAGACACTGGAAAAACAAATCCCTAATATACTGGCTATCCATATCCGTGGAAAATTCCACGTGGCTCTGTATTCAAAGTTTGAGAAATAAGGATAAACTTTTGTTGCAAAACTTGACACAGTCATGGAGACAATGATGACGAGACGCGTGAGTTTATGATTCCTCCTCTTTTTTCTGCGCTGAAGCAGATATCGAATCCGTCAGCTAGCGATCTAATAATGATGCAGCGCCGAATAAAGCTGCGATCGTGACAAGTGACGCCAAAATTCAGAGGCAGAAATTTGATGTGTATACGGAAGGTGACAAAACGTCTTATTTACTAGCCGGAAAACTGGTGAATGGCAACGTACAGCGCCTATAAGTCATGTCTCCTTCATTCCACTGCTTATCTGCAGCAGGCCTGCGGCGGCAAGTTGACCGCAAACACAAACATGAAACCACAAAATTAAAGAAATGCTATGCACCGGTTTGCGAGGCCGTCAGTACACATCCATCATTAGCCGACTGCAGTTCAATTAGTGAGAAAAATCTACGTTTTGTTTTTGTCCCCCATGTTTCGTAATCTTCGGTGCGAAGCTGAATGTGGAGCCCTGCTTAGCGACACTTAGAACATTATATGCCATATCATGCAAAATTTCGCAGCCTTCTTTATATAACCAGGATTGTGTGGAAATGATCCATCAGAAGTTCTGACACCGAACAAGCATCGCCTACGTATTTTACAATACGCACACTATATTCAACAATAATGAAGTTCGACATATTTGAAGGATAAAGGAGATCTAGCACTCACATTCCGGTGGTCGCCTGCAGAGTTTTGCAGTTTACTAGGTGGAACATGCCGAACCTGTTGAGCTCAAAATGAATAACGCAGATTATGTTACAATGAGTGCTGAGGAATGTTTTTGCAGCGGCCTAAATGCACGCGACCAGGCTTTCTAGGTGAAACGTATAAAATCTCAGTGGTCCGGGGTGAAAACAGCATTAGCCAAGCCGACTTTGCATGTCGTGTCTAAGATATCGAAAGTAGTCATCTTCTTTACCACTCTGAGATTTTAAGTGCTGCACTGGCGACAACTATTGTTCTCAATTGCCTTTTTTTTTCTGTCAGGGAAAAACTGGTGCTATTGATTACATCAGGATTAAAACTGATAATTGTCCTTTGAATAAATATTTTGTATGATATTCAAAGCCACAGTCATGTGGTACTTGACTAATTGTTTGACGGCGTGTTTAAGTTGGAGAGCATTGATAGCGTAAAAACAGTCATTTTGTTTACTTTGTGGCCTTTTAGGAACACCTCAAAACTCTCAAATACTCTGCTAGAAAAAAATGGAATAAATAAAGCAATAAATTGATCATCTACGAAATGTTAGCAAATAATAATTTCTATACCATAGTCGATATATTCATAAGGGTCGTGAACATCATATTATTATGTAATCTTCAACCTAACGTATCCACCGCAATCTGGGAAATTGTTAAGCTAGGAAGTTACTAAGAAGGCTCAAAAGGCGAAATGATCTGATCACACCGAGGCACACTTACTGATAAGTACAGTCAGTATATCTGATATGTAACAGGTACTAATGCCATTTCCCATTCCATTTTTCTCTTTACATTCGATTGGATGCCACAGACCTGCTGTTGGTAAGCACTACCACACGTATTTACATCTGTATCTTAGCGAATGATATGGGCGAAACCGTCCGCACTTCTTTTTGTTTTTATTTTCGCTATCAGCATCTACGCTAATATCTTGTATCCTAAAAAGCTGTGAATGTAACACCATCAGACTTAAAAAGTTATGCTAATTACATGCATGAGAGCAGTAAGAGCGATTAGACGAGCTCTGGTGTTGCTGTCTGTGCTGAGGTAGCATTTTGTCGCATTATTAATACAAAGGCTTACCATTATGCCGAACCCTTCTTTTCGCTGGAACATGTCAGACTAGTTTGCACCGCTGATGCTCAACGAATTTGCGGCATACTCTACAGCGAATTTCTTGCCTTAGGGTGAGACTATATATTAAGACAACTGTTCCAGCGGTATTAAATGCCCACTCTAATATTGGAACCGGCGAATGATTTTGCTGTGACGTGGGAAATATTAAGCAAGGTTGAGCTAATATTAATACGGGACCTTTTTAATCTTTGCCTTTATGAAGAAATATATCAGTATAGAAGTGTTATGGTGGTCGTAAAAAACCGGTTACTAAGCACTTTGCACATTGCTACTGCTTACGAAAAGCAGATTTTACAGCTCATAAAATATAATTCCATCCATAAAGATACTGCTCCTGTCACATACACTCGTATGTAGCCTATCTGGTGCAAGCTTTTTTAAATGGTGCTTGGCTTTCTGAAGCACAAAATATACATAGTGAAAGATTTATTTGCTCAGTCCAAGGTTTTTCATATATCACGAGAGGAAGTCTGCAAGTCTCCTCCTATGCAAATGCGCACACGGTGGGGTACAAAAGAAAAAACTCGCTTTCTTATCTTCTCCGGCTTAGCAAGTAGGATTAAAAATCTGTGAAAATATTAAACAAATATAATGAAGCGCGAAGCTATCAATCGGATTATGTACATATTTCTAAACATTGCAGGCCAAGTGCATTTTCCAGCTCAATGCCAGTTTAGTGTAGTTGATAGCAATAAACTGACAACTGACTTGACACAAAACGCTCATATGTAGGTAACCCTGTAGCAGTATGGGCTGTAAGAAGTAAGTCCTTGTTCGTAGCATTTATGTGTCGTGGGTGCTGCGATGAACAGCCCAAAACTCAAGAGTGGAATTTGAACAGGGTAGACCTCTAAGAAGCAAACGGAGGAGGAACCACCGAGTACAGTTTGTCCTAAGCAGCATTTTTAGCAATCTTTAACTTTTTATCCCTCGTGCTTTAAAGCCATGATGTCATTTTACTCGTAACTGAGCATACTTTAACTTGACATAATGGTGCACTGGTTAGAGTGCCCATCTGGTGATCCCAAAAAAGTGGGTTAGATTTCGACCGCGACAGGCGGTCGTGATCGTCTACTGCCCGATATCACTGCAGGTTAAAGAACCCTTCGTGGTCGAAATTTTCTTGGCCCATCACTACAGTGTCTATCAAAGCCGATGTCTTTTTAGCACTAAACCCTGTAAATCAAACAACAGCGACCGTTATATTTTTCTGGATACCTTTAGATACAATAGAAGGTGCGCTTACGCTGCTAAAGTTCAGCGTTGGAATTACTCGAACTGGTAGTTATTTGTGGGATGCAGTGTAAGTCACTGTTCTTTATTTTTATCCTTGACCAGAATGGTACGAAGACAGCGAAGCTGAGTACAGTGCTGCTGAAAGCCGAGAAGACAGCGAAATTGACTCCAGGGCGTATGGAAGCACTCCTTTCTTTACAAAAAACCTCCCCTGATTAAGGAAGGAAACTTAAGGGCGCCTACACTTCATCTAGAGAAACCATCTGGTTCGGTGTGAAATGCACTGACATCTAAATAATCCTGAACAATTTTCGCCTGTTTGAAACTTTGGTGTCCGTAATTGTATGAATATCCTAGTTAAGCATTGGGATCAACAGCTAGTGGTCAGGGATAAAAGAAGTAATAGACATGCGTGAGCTGGAGTTATGTGATTTTTTTCTTTCATTCGAGCTCCCTTAGCCAGTTTTATAAGCAACGCTTACTTAAACATTTATTTCGCAACCCGTAACCACCCTAAAAGAAAGTTTTTACCTGAGTGTGGAAAGTGTTTTTTTAGAACATTATGGTACCGGGGGATGTCAGGGAAGGGTGATGGCGGCATCAGTTGACGCATTTGTAGTTTAATGTAAGCTAATTTATATATGCGTCCACGAATCAGAGAAACGCATGTAACAAAAATTGTGTATTTGTCTTACCTTCCTCCAACTATGAGCTTCATGATGAAGTCCCTCCCCTACCTTTCTTTAACGCCTGGCACCTGCCGTCTGAACCAGCATTCTTATAGTTTCCAGCCACTGATTTTATAGTTACTTTTGTACCTGATTGTCATGGGACTGGATCGAAATGTAATTAATCTGGAGAGCTTAAGGACACTTACTAATGTTTGCTACCAGCTTACTGAAATTCGGGAAAGCTAACCTCGTGTGCAAATTGTTACACTGCGTGACCTTTGTCTATAATATTTCTCATGTGCCCAGATCATATGAAGAGGAAGATTTTGATTCAAGAGCTGGTAAGAGCTTGTGACCATTTTTGACGAAGTTGCATTCCCTTCATCGCATGACTTTGTTTCCCGAATCACAGCTTGGACGTCCAAACGCTCTCTTGCCACCACTTATATGATTCACAGATAAAGGGCAGAGAGAGTAAAGTGACTAACACTCAATGCAATATGTCGATATGTCACAAAAATATTTACTCAGGGTGACCTTCTATTTTGATCGATGAGTTTTTAGTAGTTACGGGTTTTAATTTAAATTTTATACGATATGAAAGTAACTAGCTAGGTTAATGAGAATAGAAATCTAGCCACCAGAGCCTGAGGAGGTATTTTGCGCCTATTTACTTGTGCTGCCCAAACATTAAATATCGCGTTTTGCGGTTTTTAAATATTTGCTAAAACGGACTTTTTTTCACATTCGTGGACAAACGGTATTCAGTGAACTTCAATTTATTTGGAAGTCACATAGGTTTCTTTTCGTTATCGACAAAGCGCAACAAGTAAAAAGGTAGCCTAAGTAACAGCGATTCATATTTCAAAAGTGCGTTTTTTTAGCATAAATAGTGAAAAAGTGTTTAGAGTGGTAAAAAAAAAATCAATCACAGAGAAATAAAAACAAAAACGGAATAGAGTCAACTCGATCAAAGGGTACGGATAAGTTAAATAGTACGCTAACATGCAGAGAAACGCATGTATCAGGAGAGTGGCACGTAGAATACCGTATGAAAACAAAGAGCTAAGGTGAGAATAATAAAACAGTATTATTCCTCTTTATCACTGCGTAAAGTTCACATTTTCTGCCAATCGCTTTCTGTTATCAGGTAACTACAGGATATTGTCAGATAGATAGCGTTATGAAGACATCGTTTCGAGTAAGCTGTCTTGTGATGGGCATAAAATTTGTTTCCTACTTTCGCAATGAGTGATTAAGTAGGAGTGCCTTAGAATACCAGCAGTGTACATTTCAAAAGACAAGACAAGTGTTTGATAGGCCACAAGAGAATATATGGATTTAAAAGAAGCGATCAGATGTAGCGTGCGTTAACTATTTTGTTCATAAACAAATCGCAGTAAAAAAAAAAAATGCGGCAAGCGTGAAGATTTGGGTATCCGCAATTATTTGGTGCTTTTGGGCCCACGGAAGTCTGGAAAAATTCTCGATTTTCATTCTGCATGACTGGCTTTGTTTCTCAGTAAATATAACAGTAAGCAAAGCTCCCTTGACAACAACACGAAAATCGCCTCCACAGAAACCAACGGAGGCCCTATAGCAGGCAGTTGCATGCTATACTCAGCACCGCGTTTCTTTGTTTGTTTTTTGACTATGAGGAGTCTGACTGATAAGTTTATTTTTTTGCTTTTGCACAGATGAAGAAGTAGAAGATGCTTCGTAAGTCCTTCCCTTTATCTATGGCATTGAACAATAATAAAATTAGAGAAACGATTGTATATAGAATTAACTCAAGAAAGTAATTGAAAAAGGGGACAGGTGGGATGCTCGCTTGTATAACAAGCACAGCAACACATTCCAGCAATATATCCATACACTGATATTATCAGGCCGAGCTAATTCTGCCATTTGCCTCTGAATGTACAACATGAAAATGCTACATACAGTCCAGAAAACACATGCAACAATATTCTTCACATTTTGAGTTTTGTAAGCTGGAAAGGTTTGTTACACATCCGCAACTGACGTTACCTCCTGACCACCTGTAGTTACCGCCACTTAGATAAGTAGGGACGTTTTAAACTTATATTATCACAGATCAAAGAGGAAGTAGTCGAATCACAGGAAGTTGGTAGAGAGGACAGGAGGAAGTTGAGGCGGCTGAGCGGTATCGGAAGTTAACAGGGCACGCCTGGCGGAAACCGGCCTTCAGCAAAGGTTTTGCTCTCGTAACAATAATAGGAAAACTCGCAAGAAGTGACTTGGCGCCAACAATCTTATTATCATTGCCGTCCCTTTCTTTGCGCTACAATATCTCGCTGTAAATGTTTTCCTGCCATTATGTCAACAATTTACAACAATTTGTTTCGAAGCACTATTCTTTCAAATTTTCCGCGATCCGTTGGCAGTAAGCCTCAGTCAATATTCTTTCACGAGTGTAAATCAGAAGCGTTTATTCAGATGAACAAGAGATGTGTGGTCAAGGTGTCCATTATATGTTATATTGATTTATAGGTACGCTCACGGTTGCAGTATTGTGTGGGTCAATGCAACACCGCAATAACAGAACAAGTGATGAAATAATTGGTTATACAAAATAGCGCCCTCAGTTTCGTTTAAATATTACCGCTTGGTGGTGACAATGTCGTGGACACAAGAAAACCGACAGGTGTAATGGCACTGAAGTCAAAACATTAGTGGGCTAACGTGAGTCCTCAAAAGAACTAAGTAACTCAGAGCCAGTGATAGCAGAAAAGATCTCGGCGCTCGTCGAACTGTGAACGCCGGTTGCACTAGCCAGTGCTCAATTTAAAGTCGACAAAGAAACATCTAGATAAAGCCTCGAACGGTGCTTATACCGACTTGGAACGTAATGAAAACAAAGGCGAGTGGATGGAATCATTCGAGATGTGTGACAAAGAAGATGATAAAAGCGGAATCTCGGCGACAATGAGCTTATACAAACAAATAGCAGAATATCTTTCTGTGATTTTCAGGCCAAGAGTTAAGACCGCACTCTAGCGGCTGCCAGCTGCAACAAATAAATATGCAAGATTCCGCGGGAGTATCACAGAAAGGGAAGTTATGTTAGCAATATTTCCTACACATAAGGAAAGCGATTTCAGTAACACAATTGGTTAGAGAGAAGCGACATTAAAAATGAGGTGGTTCTGAGTGCCAGAACAACTTTTTAGTAAAGATGGTAACTTAGTAAACATCAACAAAGATTTTCCACGGAAACGATGGCTTTCATACATATTTGTACTTCAAGATATGGCTGTTTATGTTAGAGAATTTCACCATTTGTAGGAATGCTTCGGCCCCTATTGAAAAGTGCAGCATTGAAATTGATTGGTTCAAAGTTTTGAGAAATTCTTCAAGGTAACGTTTATTGTTAAAATAAATAAAGCATCCATAGGCACCCACCAAATCGCAGCCATATAGCTACAATGAAAAATTTTACACCTCTCTGAGAGGCTTCATAGCTCAAAAATATTAGTCTTTATACATATAAAAGCACTGCCTCTCTGGGACAGTTGCTATAAGAACTGGAGTAACCGCAACTGGTGGCAGTTCACAAGGTAGTTCGAAAGGGAATCATCCAACTGCTCAAAATTGGTACGATACGGCTTCAGGGCTGACAGTCTAGGTAAACAAACCGAAATGGAATCTTGAATGAACTTATGTTTACATAAGTTCTCCCAGGCGAATTATTCTGTAATAAAGGAGTGATTACACATAAGCCGAAAGACATCTGCACACTTCATTTTAGGAGTATTCAAAGCATCCAAGGAATTTTAACATATATTACCATTACAGCCGAAATAGCAGGGGTTACTTGGAGAACAATAAATATAAGCATATCTTAAGTAATCTATTAGTTTAATTACCCTTCAGATTCATACTACTGTTGGGCAAGTTGAGAGTGTCTGGTGCCCTATAAATAGATAATAATAGGTGAGAGAAGAAAAAAAAAAGCAGATCAGAGGCAGCGGGAGCCCGCACACAAGTGTATGCATAAAACATACACAAATTAAATACTATATTGGCATCACTTTACAAGATCAACATCTACAAAAGTGTACTGTCACCGTAATATCAAGCTCTATTAAAAATGCTGCACAGTGCAAAAAGAAGAGCTACCCATCACTATTAACAAAGCTGAACTTCAAATCTTTCTAAGAAAGGTAAAACAAAACCATGGTTGTCACATATCTGGTATTTGTTAGGTATACGCAGTATTAAGAACTGTTATGTTTGCTTGCCATAATTAGTACTAGGGCGTGGACGAGCCTACTTATCGGAGCATCACGTTATGCTGTCCGGTCGAGGTATGTCGAGATATATTCCTTTCATATATGATTTCAGTAAGTACCGCCTTTTTTTATGCAGTAACAAACCCTTACAGCTTAGGGATGCCCTGCGAACATTCGTGCGGTTTACCTAATAAATTTTGAAAACATCAGAAGTTTCATTCTTAATTCAAAACAGGTCACCTTTTCATACCTTGTTTGTGTAACTCTGGGTACTATGAGAAACATTTCAACAAGAATTAAAAAATATGGTAATAGTTTCCCGCAACAGGGCTGTTGGTGTGGCAAAAGCTTTTCTCAGCAACAAATACTCGCTAATACAGCACCGTTTCCCTTTCTTAGGCTGGACTCTTTCGAAGACAGGGCGGACTCCTTCTCAGATGAAGGTGAGCATTTGAGTAAAATGACTTCGTTTTCTAAATCCAACAAAACTCTACACTGCTCCAAGACCCCATCGAAAACATAAATAATGGAGTTCGGACAATATCCTGTACTCAAGGATTGTCACAGCGTTCGCATAAAAGTCTTGCTGCCCAGAACTAAATAGAAAATCAACGGCACTGAATAGAAAGAGGCATCTAGAGGGCAATAATTGATGCACTGAAGGTGACGATAAAGGATGAGTAAGTTTCTTAACAGCTTGGTTAGAACGCAGAATTTTTATAATAAACTAGAATTATTTATTTAATGTGAGGACATTCTGAAATAATAATTTCAGTGATGCATTTCTTACGCACAGTGAACTCAAGACAGAAATCTGGGTTTGTTGCATTTGTTGTCAAGCCCAAAATAGATGCACCTAGTAAACGGCGAGATTTTGAAAAAAAAAAAATGGCTTAACGCTTGTGAAACTCAGTGCAGTAAGCAGTGGTTACAAAGCAGAGCATCTGCTACCTGGTTCTCGTTTATACGGGGCTCACATATATGTATGTATGCTAACTGAATATGTATTGGTCATACACATGTATGTACTGCTCAGAGTGCACTTTTTTTCCGCACGTCATCAAGCACGTGCCCACCAGCTCACCTTTTTATATGGAAGTAAAAATAATTATTGCATTCTGCATATTTATAAATAGCAACGTAGGCCAGCCGTAGGTGGGTGCACCTCCCACCCTCTCCCGGTTACCCGGTTAAGCCTACTAGGGCACGTTTGCATCCTGTTTATTCATCTCATATCCTTGACACTGCGTGCTAAGAGGAGACTTCCAGGAATACTAACATTTAAAGAATGTGGGAATGTGAAATATTTTTAACCACGATGATTTTAACGTGTCGCATATTTAAGTAATGGCTTCGGCCCAGTATTGAATATTTTTAAACGGTCCGTGTATAGCCCCGCTGAAGCAGTTTTATTTCCTCAAGCTGATTGATTTTATACTGCGCATGTATCAACACAGTGCATGAGCACTCCGCATTTTTGAAAGATGTCTAACAAAGCAAAGCTTTTCTTTGTCTCTATCTTAAGGGCTGCATTTGTATTGCATGAAAGGAACTAAATTTTCCCACGTTCATAAAAATACTCTCCTAGATGTATGAGATCCTGTCTCGAAAGTTCCAAACGAGCTTTATTCACTCATAAATTGTTTTGTCAAAGCAGATACGTTAGGACATGAAATTTAGTGCATTTTAGCGCAAGGAAATGGGAAGCATTTGAACCATGCCATCGTGTTGCATACATTGTATTCTCGTTCATTTCACGGCAGGACTTTTTGATGGGTTAGTTGGTTCAAGATCTTGATTTTTATAGCGCTGAAGAAACACCACAGGAAGAAAGACACAAAAGGACAGAAGCGCAACTTCCAACTTTAATGAGCAGAAAAGGAACCCAGGCACTCTTTTATAATCTCTGGTCTGCATGAATGTGCGATAATCACCTCACTAAATCAGAAAAAGAAACAGTAACACTAGGCAGGATTGAACCAGTTCAATCATGACAAAACACATGGGTGAAAGGCAGGTCGCATGGATAAAGACAAGAAACAAGAAAATGATAAAGGCGAGCAACCACAAAAGATTAAAAAACCGAAGATGACATGAGAGAGAGAAGTCAAAGATAAAAGCATAAAACTCAAACGGTGGATGGCAGCGTGTAAGAGTCGCCAAAAATCATTAAAAAAAAAAAAAAACAAACGGTGAAAAGAACTACACATATCCTTCCAAAAAGGAGAGTTCGTCTTTTGAAAGGAGTATAGAGGGCGTGCCTTGTCTTTCTTTGATGAATGTAAAAAGCCTCAATAACTTCTCTTTCTGTCTTGTCCTGTGCCTTGGCTAGAAACTTGGTGTCCTGAAACTTGGGACGGCAATTTTCACAGCGGCTACAATGTATAGCAAGATTACCTCCTGTCTAGTTCTTTATAGCCACATTGTGCCTTCGAGCCCGCTCAATGTTTTCCATTGAGCGGGCTCGATATGGCTCATGCAAAAAGATTTTAGTGTGTGCCACCTTGCGACATCTTGTAGTAGCCGTTGTACTCGAAATCTTATCTAGAAGGGTAAATACTTTGCCCTGTTGTTTCATGATTAAATGAAACATTGTAGAACAAAAAGCAAGGCGTGAAAAGAATGCACACAGCGCTCACAAAAACTACAAAAGGGCTGAAATGGATGCACGCACATAGCGCTGTGTGTGTGCATCCTTGCTTCTCCTCCTCATTTCTTCGCTGCATTTTTTCCCTTCAATCATGGAACAGCAAGTCCAACACTTCTGCTTCTCTTAACATTGTCGCGTCATGCACCTAAGTGCCCAGTGAGTTCGTCTAGAGTCCGGGAATTATGTTGTGATGAGTCCTTAATAAAGGAATAAAAACCGAAGTTCCTAGCTTCAAGATGAGCTCTGAGTGTCTACAATACCATGTATATCATTTTTGGCAATGTATTACGCACATTTACATTAGGTATCTCATATGGTTGCGAGCGTGGATAACATATGAGAAAAGAGCATCGGGTTAATGCACCCTCAAAAGGTACTTTGCAAATAGCAGGTCTACTATCATGTTTCGTCGCGCTTGTAGGAAATCGCGTTTTATTTGTAAAGGGTTCGATTTCACATTACTAACAACAATAACACAAATTAGAGAGTCTCTTAGATGTCTCTTGAGAGGAGAATGATGAAAGCCTACCCTTCCAATCCTATATATTACCTCCCATCATTAACCTCTCGTTGGCATTTGTTGCACGGCTACATATTAGTAAAATTGGGTTTCAGGAAAGAAAATGTACAGTATCTATCAAACTTTCTCCGGCAAGTGTGTTTGGACGGTACACCATCGCTTCTGTAGCGTGGCGTTCCTTGGCGCGCGTTCAAGTGTGGCATTGCAGATGGCAGGGACGCATCCCGCCTCGGCCAATAATGACGCCGCATAATCGGGACACACTTTGTCCACGACATTATGAGCCATTTCGCCTTACCATAAAACGCCGGCCGTCGCAGATGTTTGTCGTGAAATTCAACATCGTGTGAGCCAATATTTTCTGATTAATTGAGAGACTACTTGGTCTCGTCATGGATTCCACTTCGCCGGCCGCATACTGTACCGCAAGTGCACGTTATATTTATTTTCACGGGCCATTTCTGACATGAATTTTCGAGCGATCTTTTCATTTTCTGGACAGTGAAAGTGACGTCTCTGAAAAAGCAAACGGTTTCGCATCATGAGCAAAGTGTGGGCCTCGACAGGTACTGTATTTGAGCATAGCCGCAAATATCTACTATATAATTTGGTGTATCACCAAGCACAAATTTCTCTCTAAGCCATTTTCTCACAAATCTGAATACCCCTGTCAGCAATGCCTCTCAGAGGCAGTTTCTCGGAACTTCAAAAATATGTGCTAGTTGCTCCTTTAAGTGCAGTCTTTATCATTACAAGTGATGATATAGAGTAATATTGCGGCAAGCGACGCTACCAACAGGCTGCTATGACTTTCTAAGGAACAACAGTATATAAAAGTAAAAATGGGATGACTGTTCAGCCACAAGGGAACTCCTACTTCTATATAGGCGAGCAACAAATGTGGTAGAGCCACAGACCGCAATATTTTATACGAGCATCTTAAAAAGGTGAGCAGTGAAACTAAATAGTTAAGTCATTCCATGAAATAATCCTAGAAAGTGGCATTCTTTAGGAATGAAAGCAGAGTGTCCATAAAGTAACATTGTATAGGAAGCCAAGTCTTGCGTTTTTCATTCCTATCGTATAGTTTATTTATTATAGAGTAATGCACATTACTGTGTGCTGAGCTTGCTTCCTCTTTTCTTATCTTGCAGATAAACGAAAATAGGCTTGCCTGTCCGGAGTCCTGGTGAAAATAAAGGCGAAAATCAATAAACGAGTTCTTTTCTTACTGGCAGATTCCGTTATGCATAATGGGCTTTCTAGGTGAAGCTCATACAACGCGGAACTTGCCTAAACGTGTACTCAAGTGAGGGTGGTATTGGCGACGCTTTTGAGATGTTAGATTAAACAATCCCAAGCACGGAACGAACAACTGCCGAATGGCGTTCGCAAACCGACCTGTTTCTTATCTCTGACAAGAGGTATGGATTGCCCGATCATTTCTGTTATTTTAGCAATGAACCGGCGAAAATGGCTTAGAGAATTTTTTATTAACTGCACAAGGTGAATAGGATGTGATTTTTATCATTTCAATGAATTATTGGGATGTTACCATAAGGTTAATCCTTGCATCGCTTCACAACCGGAAATTGTCAACTTTAGCCACATTCCAGCGCAACTTAGCACCTTTTTGTATGCGCCAGGAGATGTTGCTAAAAACTGCATCATTACAGGTCCACATAATGGGAACATGTATAGCGTCGTCCATTCCTAAGAGGTACGCTCAAAATGGCACTCACTCTCCTTGTATCGCCGTTGAATCAGACATGGCCGAACATCGAAGTGAAATGATGGAAGCCACTTGAGATGGTACTTCCCTTGAGCTGTCGTTACGTTTCAATGCCTAGACGGATCGGGCGCGTCGGCACTTGGACGAGAGCAGCCACGTGCTTGCGGGTTTTTAAGACTAGACGATCCTGTACAAGTTACGTACGCCGGGATAGGCAAAAAAAAAGGTTGCCATTTAACACCCCTTTAGGATTATGTCAGGATGCTCAGGCACTTGAAAGGTTCTACGAAGACAAGGAATTGGCAATGCGGAAATTAAAGACGCAGTATACTGTGCTAATGGGCGACTTCAATGCCAAGGTAGGGAAAAGCGGGCAGGAGACCAGGCAATGGGCGACTTGGGCAGAGGGTGAGTTACTAGTTGAGTTTGAAGAGCGCAATAACTTGAGAATCATGAACATCTTCTTCAGCAAACGGAAAAACCGGAAGTTGACACGGAAAATCCTAACAGGGAGACTAAAATGAAATTGACTTCATAATATGTTCTGACCCCACCATTATGCAGGATGTAGAGGTAATCGAGAAAGCGTGATGCAGTGACCACGGGATAGTAAGGTCTCGAATTAGTCTAAAACTGAAGAGATAAAGAAAAAATTGGCAAAAAAGAAATCCATCAACGAATTGGCGATGAGGGGGAGGGAAGAAGAGTTCAGGATCTCGCTACAGAATTGGTATTCAGCTGTGGAATACTGCGCTACTTGATAGACAGAGACAAGTGGAGGACGACACACGAATGAAGCGCTTCATTCGTGTGTCGTCCTCCACTTGTTTCTGTCTATCAAGTAGCGCAGTATTCCACAGTATGATCAACCAACTGGCCCCCGTGTTTGCATTGTTGATATTCAGCTCTAACCGAGAATGAAGACATTAGCCTAGAAGCAATAAACAATAATTTCAGAGCTATTATTACTGAGTGCGCTGTAGAAGTATGCGGTAGGATAGAGAGGATACCGGTAAGCTGTCTAAGGAGCGGAAATATTTGATTAAGACGCAGTATGAAATTTTCCAATCCAAGAGGCCAGATAGAACTAGCAGAGATATCAAAGCTAATCAATAAGCGCAGAGTGTCCGATATAAGGAAGTATACTATGGAGAAAATTGAGCACGCTGTAAAGAACGGCGGAAGCCTTAAAGCGATGAAGAAGAAATTGGGCATAGGCAAAAATCACATGTATGCGCTAAGGGACAAGGCGGGCAAACTCATCAGGAATATGAACAAGATAGTCAAAGTAGAGGAGGAGTTCTATACTCATCACTACAGAAGCCAAACAAGTCAGGGCAATAAAGATATTGGCAGTAAAAAAAGCAGACGTTCCGCTATTGACGAAGGACGAAGTTAAGAAAGCATTAAAAACTATGAAAAGGGAGAAAGCAGCTGGAGAGGATCAGGTAAGTATAGATTTGTTGAAGGGCAGGGAGGAGATCATGTTAGAAACACTGGCCACCCTGTATACGCAGTGCTTGGTGTCATCGACGGTACCCTAACCATAGAAAAACGCAAACACTACCTAAATGTATAAAAAAGGGGACGCTATGGACTTGAATTGTTCAGACCAATCAGCTTACTGTCTGTTATGTATAAGGTATTTACCAAGGTAATCGCTTATAGATTCAGATTAATACCATAAAACAAGTGATATTAAAATGCTCGGAATATACCCAGCTCTTATACATAGCATTCGTTGATTACGAAAAAGCATTTGAGTAAGTAGAAACCTCGGTGGGCATGCAGGCATTGCGAAATCAAGGTGTACACGAGCCAACCATAGTTCTGCATAAAGAAAGTAACAAAATTCCCATAAAGAAAGGTGTTAGGCAAGGAGACGCAATCTTCCTAGTACTATTCACAGCTTACTTAGAGGAGTATTCGGAGACTTGGAATTGGAGCAGGTAGAGATACGGGTAGATGGAGAACACCTGAGTAATCTGAGATTTGTTGAGAACATTGCCTTGCTAAGCAACTCAGTTGATGAACTGCAAAAAATGATTGATTACCTGGACAGGAAAAGTAGAAAGATAGGTTTGAAAATCAATATGCAGAAGACTAAGGTAATGTTCAACAGCCTCGTGAAGGAACAGCAGTCTACGTTAGGTAGTGCAGCACTGTAAGCAGTAGGCGAATGTATCTATTCATTTCAGGTAGTAACCGCAGATCCAAACCATGAAAGGGAATTAACAATGAGAATAAGATTGAGATGGAGCGAATTTGGCAAACACTCGAAGATTATCTCTAGAAGCTTACCGCTATCGCTCAAGAGGACAGTATACAACAGTTGAACCTTACCTGTACTCATCGATGCGGCTGAAACTTTGAGGCTAGCAAAAAGTTTGTACTTAAGATGAGGACAACGTAGAGGGCTATGGAACGAAAAATAGTAGGGGTAACATTAGAGATAGAAAACGTGCAGTGTGGGTTAGAGAAATAACTCCAGCCACTGACGTTCTGGTGGAAATCAAGAAGAAGAAACGTGCATGGGCAGGACATGTAGTGCGAAGAGAGGGTAACCGATGGTCGCTTAGGGTAACAAACTGGATTCCAAGGGAAGGAAAGCGTAGCGGGGGTGGCAGAAAATTAGGTGGGCAGTTGAGGTTAAGAAGTTCACAGAGGTCAAGTGGATGCAGCTAGCACAGGACCGCGTTAATTGCTGAAACATGGGAGAAGCCTTCGCCCTACCGTGGTTATAGTAAGGCTGATGATGATGAGGAGAAGGAGGAGCATTGCTTTTGCTCCAAGTGGAAGAGCACTGTGGTTGTTTTCGAACACTTATTCAGCTGATGGAAGAAATAAGTTGGATAGGTAATACATAGGTACATAGGTGCTGCTTTTGTTGCTGAAATGCATACCTTAAAAAGCGAACGCCGAAGTACAGCGTGATAAATTTCACATGAACGATCTTTAATTTAGCAGAATCTGGCTATATCATTGGCGACTCGGAGAAAACCCCTACGGAACGAACGATGAACATAGCCATTAAAGTTTATAATAATAAATATCTATTAACAAAATAAAACAAAGAAATGGAACAGATCTAAAACCTTCTAAGACACTAATTTTTTATATTCGATATATAATCATAAGGTACATAAGAAATGAGGTCACAGACTTAGTGAATAGGCGCTGTTTTCCTCAAGTGTAGCCTCTTGTTTCTCTACAGGGCGAAGTTTTCTGCACTTCACGAACTAGTATTTAAATGTCATGGAGTCTGTTGTGAGCTCTCTGCAGGTGGGTGTGGCAGCAATGTAGACATCATGTACGTATTAGATCTTGAAGACTAGACTATATATTAACAGGAATTAACTAATCAACTTTTGATATAGTCAGTATAAAGTAAATTTAAATATTCTTTATCATTATTTGGTATTAAGCATCCAAAGTAAAACATATATACCTAAAAAATGTTTGCTGTACCTTTCTGGCTTTGCATATCCAGAAAGTGGCGTATATACAAGCCCTTAACCATTAAATACCGTAGCATTTTTGCATTTGATGATGTAGAAGAAGTTGACATTTACTTTGCAGTGCTCATTAGCACAGGAAGCAGCGCCATTATATAGTTATGCAATGCAGGAAAGCATATTCTGTGACTGCCAAATGCGCATGTTTGGTATCCCGTACACTCGAAACGCACTATCAATAAAAACAAATTAAATTGAGGTGCACCTAATATTGATTGCCTTCAGCGTTACCCCTGACTCACTTAAAAAGTTGAGTCACTATCCCTAGGAAATAGTCATATCTTCACCACGTTGCATCCCACATGATATCCACTCTGCTTTCAAGCCCACCTGCCAAGACTACAGAGATGTGTCTCTCGATGTGCTTGGAATGGAATTCGTTAAATGAAAAAAAAAAATGAAGAAATAATGGGGTACATAGCGGCGGCAAAATACATGTCTATACTGTTCACACTGAACCTTGACTAAAGACATTGTTGCTGATAGGTTGAACCTTTGCAGAAGTCGTACTGGCAGGTATCACGTCGAGCAGTATCGTACTTTCATTAGTATTGCTCCGAGTTACATAACCACATGCACGCACACGGAAATTCAACACACAAATGCACAGGCTCAACGCAATTAAACAACCAACGTTATTCAAGCGGCAGAAGCCAACGTCGTTATTTTTTGTCTGCCAAAATATCACGTCATGTGTAGAAAGACCATTTCATGGATGTCCGTGTTTTCGTTAATTTATATCTATCCCTGATATCAAATTTCGCCTTACTAAATTTGGTTTTATATATCATTTGCGGGAAAGTGTCTGAGGTCACATTAAAGTAGTTAGCGGCCTCCTCCTTTGTTCTAAACACTGTGAACGATGCTACTCTTTGTTGTGAAAAAAAAAATATGCAGTTGAAAACAGTGTCCGCCTCGTTCATATGAATGAATGTTTTGTTATTTGGAGCACGCACTGAACACGATTGAATGCACTGAATGCATTTGCAGTAAACACAGTAAACACCCTTGCTCCATATTAGTGATATTTACATTCACTCTCATAGTTTTCCAACTGTAACTTCAGTAACAGAACAGAAAATCATTTCTTTAGCGGCAGTGTCGCTGATAGTAGTTTCAATGAAAAATGTTCATCCATATTACAGACTGTTTTTTGAAGGTAACAAACAACACGTACCATTTATAGGAAGGAGACTGAATAACGCGATAAAGGATCACATTTCTCCGCCATACTAAAACTTGTAATGGCTTGGCAGCCAGCGGACGAAAACTGCAAAAAGTAATTACAGAGCACTCAGAACATTTCCAAAGAACTTTTATGTCGTTTTTCACGCTTTCATAAAGAACCCTGTAAAGCCTCCCATCTCGGGACCTGCAACAACATCGTACATGGTGAAGCATTCGTGGAGAGTTTGACACGACCATTCATGCAACTCTATTCAGACAGCCGTTCAGCGACGAGCTATTAATTTCTGAGAGCTGTCTTTTATTCTCCCATGCAGCTTCTATTGGGATTCATTTCACTATCGAGAATCTCCCTGACAGCCTAGCAGGAGCGCTCCTGCTGTGTTCCAGATTCCAGTCTGTAGCTCATCCAAGGGAAATGAAATGATGAATGATTTACGCATCTTGAGTACATTAAAGCCGGCACAAAGTTACTCTTCTTTCAAAGAAGCCTTGCACGCAATAGGAAAAGCATATTCATCGATCGATCCAGAAGTGGTTCTTGTTTGGACGAACTTTATTGTTTCGTTTCGGATGAATGAAAAAATAAGCCCCAGCTTCCTTTTGAGAACACTTGGTTTTAATAAGTAGACGTTGACATGAGAGATTCGGAGGTCGATTTGCTCGTATAGATATAGAAATTGATATGCAGAAAAGTTCACAACCGTTTCTCCGCAGGGAAGTATCTGAAGCTTTTAGAGGAAAAGAAATAGGTTGTATTTCGATATCGGGCAACAAGTTGCAGGAATATACTGATTTTTTATCTCGCAAATTTAAAACGATGTGAAGGAAAACCAAAATGCTTACTCCAAGAAGTCTCGCAGGTTTCTAACAAGAAAGGAGCTCGACCATTTAAGCTTGCTTTCAGAAACGGCGTTACCCACTCTTACCCGACACTGCTGATGGATAAGTGCATAAAAAATGTCGCCTGGCAGGCACTGCACTACGGCTCTGTGACCCTCTTGCGCTACCTTTGAGAAGAACAATTTTTATTTCATAATCTCTGTGATCTCCTAATTTGATTGCGGCGACCGCAATGTGGGGATATGTACTTCTAGCCTTCACTGTGACGTTCTGTTGGGGTAAGAATACGCATTCTTTTTTTTTTTTTTCTGATCACAACTCGCACCGATGTTTCCTCAAAAACACTTAAATGCAACCAAAAACGAGCCTTTTTTACAGCAGCAATCGAGAAAAAACAGCTAGGCGTCATGTAATAGGAAACGCAGGCTTAAATAGATTAATTCCTTGTATGAATTACAACAATCTGGCCATATTGACATAATTGTCACAACCACGCGTCCCCTTCAGCTCTCATTCAGAAAACACGAATATGATGTTTGTTGGTGGCTTTAAGTAAACCAATGCATGAAAACGTCGCTTTATTTGTCATAGACCTTGTATAAATGTTTTGATCTCACTCCTGGTTCAGCACGGCTATCAGGTTTTCCTGGAGCTACAGACATTTTTTTTCGTTTCGTGTATGCTTTTGATGTGCACCTTTATTTATTCTCGTATACCCTTTGATGCTCCTGTGGTGTGCTATAATATCATAAAAAAAAAACAACAGTTGTCGATAAAAGGACTTCTTTCTTTATATTTTTTAAGTGCTACAATAGTATGATTTCTCACTAACAAATGAGGGCTACGCAAAGAAAATACCTGTGTTGTGTAGCCATGAGCAAGCGGAGCCTGTACTACTCTCTGCACTATTCCATCCACAAGACTAGGCCTAACGAATGATGTAGCTTCACGAGGAGCTTTGTATAAAATTAAAAAAGTGAAAAGTGGGCAAGTGCATCTGACGAGAGGTTTAAGTTCATTCGTTACGCCCGAAATCTTATCTCAAGCCAGCATACTGAAACGTTTGTGCTTAGCTACTCGATAAAATTCACATTGAATTGTTACTGCCAGTACTTCATTCAAGGCTCTTTATTGTTTCGCTTTTCACGGATGCCATAGTTCTCTTACCAGTCCACAATTTCCTAAGATGCTAAGGCATTGTCAGCAGTGCATATTCGAGTAATCATAGTTGACAAAATCCACATTTAATATCCGCGTTAACGCTGGATTCACAAAATGATTTTGTTTCTTGACGGGATACCTTTTATGACTCCTGCACGCCATACAGGCTAGCGCAGTAAAAGCACGTGCGGAGATTATTCTACGTGGTATTGGTCGAGCGCAGCCGTAACTTTAAATACAAATTTTAGAAAAAGAGACTTAGCACTATGACCATAGAAGCTATTTGATGGGCTGCTTTATACGGCATTTTTTGTACTCTGGGGCCCTTATATCACCCTTCCGTTAATGTGACTTAAATTTAGGCTAGAAATGGGTATACATGAAGGTGGATTTTGGAGTAAATTATTTATTCAGTGTTTCGTTGTTTATTGTACATTATAGTCCGCCATTGGTCTATCGCATTTTCTCTTATGATAAAGATTGGAAATTGAAACGTTCGCGCTTTTTTAAGCGTTACTTTATTGATGTCCTTGAAACAGGAGCCCGCATGAAATATCAGCCTCCGACACTGCCAGATAACTGAGCAGTATGCATAGAAAACAGTGCCCCAAAGCTGTTTTACATGCTTAGCTTTTAGTATCTGAAAACATGTTAACCTCTGATGTGCCAGCTAGATCAATGCGGAGTTTGCCTCAGCGATGCAGACACCTCACCCACGCTTCCACTCTCTGTTTTCTTACTGTGCGTGCAGGGGCACACAGGAAAATATTAGAGGGTCTCTTAGATATTGTTACCGGGAAACGCGGGACCAAAGTGCGCTCACTGACAAAGACGACGATCGAGGAACGCGGGCACGACGAAGCGTTGAAAAAGAGAACGACGCTGAGGGAGTAGATTCTGCACGGCTACCGAAGTCTTAGCGTCGAGTTCAGCCCATCGCAGTGCTGTCACATTAAGTACATCCCCGTAACATCTTGGTGGAGGTCGCGGGTTCGACACAATCTGACACTGGATCTACGCAGCGGCCGTCACCTCGGAACCGTCACGATGACAACCGACGCGGCTCCATCAACCTCCGCAACTCCAACTGTCGTCGTAGCCCACCCCCGTGACCCTGGCACATTCTGCGGTACAGATGAGGTCGACGTCGAGGACTGGCTTTCGCTTTATGAGCGTGTTAGCCAGCACAACAGGTGGGACGCCACGCTGATGCTGGCCAATGTCATCTTCTACCTTACTGGCACGGCACGCGTGTGGTTCGAAACACACGAAGCAGATATACCCTCTTGGGATGTTTGCAAACAAAAACTCCGTGACCTGTTCGGAAAACCGGTTGGCCGTCAACTCGCCGCCAAGAGGGACCTCGCCACACGTGCCCAGACATCTACCGAGCCTTATATTACGTATATACAAGACGTTCTGGCCCTCTGCAGAAAAGTCGACAAAGACATGACAGAACCTGATAAGGTGGGGCACATCCTCAAAGGCATAGCCGACGATGCCTTCAATCTTCTACTCTGTCGAGACTGCTCTACGGTTGACTCCGTTCTGCAAGTTTGTCGACATTTCGAGCAGGCCAAACACAAACGCATTGCACATCGCTTCAATCGGCTCCCCAACACTGCCCCTAGCTCCACGTGCGAGGATCTGCCGACCCTAAGGCAGCCTTCCAACACTGACAATGTGACCCGCATCGTGCGTCGGGAACTGGAAGCGCTCGCTCCTGCTGCACCCAACCCACCCTCCTCGGACAGTAACCTAGCGACGATATCTCTCATTCAAGCCGTCGTTCGTCAAGAGGTTGCTAACTTGGGCGTCCCCTGTAGCCACAACGTGGAACACCACAGTTCGAGCCCCATCCCTCCCATGGTCGCCCACGCTGCACCCTGCAACACCTACACGCCACGCTACCGATACCGCAATCCTGAGGAGTGGCGCACCCCTGACGACAGGCCGATCTGTTTCACGTGCTCACGTGTTGGCCACATCTCTCGCCACTGCCGCAGCCGCTGGACATCACCACCTCGACGTTTCCCTTACGTTGAGCGCTACTCCGATTACGGTCACCGCCGTTTCACGCCTCGTAATGAGCCGCCCCGCACCGATACCACTCCGCCTCCTCCTGTGTCCAGTCGCTCTCCTTCGCCGCCAGCCCGCCGTTTCCGTTCACCTCTTCCTAGCCGCAGTTCCTCGCCGTCCTCTGCCGGCTGCTTCACGGGAAACTAGCCGATGCAGCTCCCGGAGGTGACGCTGCATTGGTACCCCGACCTGGAAATCCTCTGCCCATTTCTTCGCCCTGTAACCTCCTCTCCCTGCTCGTGGATGGTGTTCCCGTCTCTGCCCTCATTGACACTGGTGCCCAAGTCTCGATCATGAGCTCATCATTTTGCCGCCGCCTCAAGAAAGTACAGACCCCCGCCGCTTCGCCTACTGTTCGTGTTGCCGATGGCAGTACTGCTGCCGTCACTGGGCTGTGCACTGCCCGAGTCACCCTTGCCGGTCATCACATCCCTGTTTTGTTCACCGTCCTCAACCAGTGCCCTCACAATGTGATCCTCGGCCTTGACTTTTTAACGGCCCACTCTGCCCTTATCGACTGTTCCAGCGGCCTTCTTCGTTTGGACCTACCTGTCTGCTCAGAATATCCTCCATCTACACCCCGCCTTCGCTCCACCGAGTTCGCTCGCCTGCCCCCTGACTCTGCTGTTTACCTACCTCTGTCACCTTTCCCGCCTGTGCCTGACGGTGACTATGTTGCCTGCCCTATCACCGAGGTCTTTCTTGACCGTAACGTCGTTCTTCCTCATCTCATCGTACGCGTTACACAGAACAACACCTACCTTCCTATCCTGAACTTCAGTCTGTCACCCCAAGTTCTCCCCGAAGGAATATCCCTTGCTACCTTGTCTCCTCTCACAGACTGCACCATTTGTGCACTCAACTCTGGCCCACATTCAAGCGTCCTTCCAACATCCGTACTCCCCACCACAATTACCGATCCTATTTCCGCAATGATTGCCTCTGACCTCAGCCCCGAACACGCTCAGGACCTGCACAACCTTTTGTTATCCTTCTCCGACATTTTTGACTTTGCTGCCGGTTCTCTGGGCCAAACAACAGTTGTGACTCACCGCATTGACACCGGCGATGCAAAACCTGTACATCGGAGGCCTTATCGTGTGTCCATTTCTGAGCGCCAAGTCATCCAGCAGGAGGTCGACAAGATGTTGGCAAACGATATCATCGAACCTTCGAACAGCCCCTGGGCTTCTCCTGTCGTGCTCGTTAGAAAAAAAGACAACAGTTGGCGCTTTTGCGTCGACTATCGACATCTGAACAAGATTACAAGGAAAGATGTTTACCCGCTGCCGCGAATAGACGATGCCTTGGACTGTTTACATGGAGCCCGCTACTTTTCCTCTATCGACCTTCGTAGCGGCTACTGGCAGATTTCTGTTGACGAACAAGACCGCGAGAAGACAGCTTTTGTCACACCCGATGGTCTTTACCAATTTAAGGTTATGCCTTTTGGACTTTGCAACGCCCCTGCTACGTTTGAACGAATGATGGACTCCTTACTCCGCGGCTTCAAATGGACGACTTGTCTATGTTACTTGGATGACGTGATTGTCTTCTCGCCCTCGTTCGAAAGCCATCTTCGTCGCCTTTCTTCCATCTTCGCACTTTTTCGCCGTGCCGGACTTCAACTGAACTCAAAGAAGTGCAGTTTTGGTCGCCGCGAACTTAAAGTGCTTGGCCATTTGGTGAATTCCACCGGCGTGCAACCCGATCCTGACAAAGTTCGTGCTGTCAGTGCTTTTCCATCTCCCCGTTCACCCCGTGATGTCCGCAGCTTTATAGGACTGTGCTCCTATTTTCGCCGGTTCGTCCCAAACTTTGCCGCTGTTGCTCGTCCTCTCACCAATCTCCTGAAGAAAGGCGTTCCTTTCTCATGGGGACCAGAGCAGGCTAACGCATTCTCCACCCTCATCGCTGTTCTCACCAATCCTCCTGTGTTGGCCCATTTCAACCCGTCTGCCCCGAGGGAACTTCGCTCCGACGCCAGTGGCCACGGGATTGGTGCTATTCTTGCACAGCGACAACGCGGCCAACACTGCGTGATTGCCTACGCCAGTCGTCTCCTGTCATCAGCAGAACAGAACTACTCTATTACGGAACGGGAGTGCCTGGCTCTCGTCTGGGCCGTTGGAAAATTCAGACCCTACTTGTTTGGCCGACCATTCACTGTAATTACCGATCACCACGCCCTATGTTGGCTCTCTTCCCTCAAGGATCCTGCTGGCGGCCTCGGCCGCTGGGCACTGCGCTTGCAGGAGTATACCTTTTCCATTGTATACAAATCAGGTCGGCTCCACCAGGATGCAGACTGTCTGTCCCGTTATCCCGTCGATCCCCCTTCCTCTACTGACCACGAGTCGGACCCCTGTGTGTTCTCTATATCGGACTTTTCTCACATAGCCGACGAACAGCGCTTGGACCCAACCCTCAGTTCTCTTATCGACCGCCTCCGCACACACAGCCGTGACTCTTCCCTCGCCCTATTCTTCCTTCATGGAAATACGCTATACCGCCGCAACATGCGACCTGATGGCGCTGAGCACTTGCCCGTCGTTCCCCAACACCTACGCTCTGCCGTTCTAGAACAAATGCACGACGCCCCTACAGCTGGTCATCTTGGCCTCTCACGCACATACGACCGCGTGCGCCGGCGTTTCTTCTGGCCTGGACTCTACCGCTCTGTCCAACGTTATGTAGCCGCTTGCGACCTCTGTCAACGCCGGAAGAAACCCCCTGTGCTGCCACCTGGACACCTGCAGCCGATTGCTATCCCGACTGAGCCATTTTCTCGTGTTGGCCTTGACCTCCTAGGGCCCTTCCCCGAGTCCTTGTCAGGAAACAAATGGATCGCTGTGGCCACCGATTATGCCACGCGGTACGTGATCACTCGCGCCATTCCAACCAGCTGCGCCACAGACGTTGCTGACTTCCTTTTGTACGACGTCGTACTACATCATGGTGCTCCCCGTCAACTACTTACCGACCGTGGCCGCTGTTTCCTTTCCCGAGTTGTTGAGGAAATACTTCGTTCTTGCTCGGTTCGGCACAAGTTCACCACTGCGTACCACCCTCAGACGAACGGCCTTACGGAGCGTATTAACCGCACACTCACCGACATGCTCGCAATGTACGTATCCGACAGTCATCGCGACTGGGATATTAGTCTGCCATTTGTCACCTTTGCATATAACTCTTCGCGTCATGACACTGCTGGGTACTCTCCATTCTATCTTCTCTTTGGACGAGACCCCTTACTGCCCTTCGACACTTTGCTTCCCGCCGCTGGCCCCGTCACAACCTATGCCCGCGATACCATCGCCCGAGCCGACGCTGCTCGCCAGATTGCTCGTCACAATCTCACCGTCTCTCAAGAAGCTCAAAAACGCCGCTACGACGCTCACCACCGCGATGTGCACTATCCTCCCGGATCTCTGGTGCTGCTCTGGCTTCCGTGCCGTCGTGTGGGATTGTGTCAGAAATTTTTGCCCCACTACACGGGTCCTTACCGTGTACTACGCCCAGTGACCGACGTGACCTATGAGATTGCACCGCTCCACCCGAAGTCACCGACTGCTACACCTACTTCCGAAATTGTACATGTCGCCCGCCTCAAGCCATATTACTCCCCCTCCACACCGCACGCCTAATACGCACCGGGACGGTGCCTTTTGCCGAGGGGGGTAGTGTTACCGGGAAACGCGGGACCAAAGTGCGCTCACTGACAAAGACGACGATCGAGGAACGCGGGCACGACGAAGCGTTGAAAAAGAGAACGACGCTGAGCGAGTAGATTCTGCACGGCTACCGAAGTCTTAGCGTCGAGTTCAGCCCATCGCAGTGCTGTCACATTAAGTACATCCCCGTAACAATATCTTTGAAGAGGAGAACAGCAAAAGCATACCCTGCCTCTCACATATCTAACATCATATTGGTCTTACGTACTCATTAGCAGTCATAATGAGCCATGCCTAGTCATTTTAGTCATTATTACTCATCGATAAGCACTTTTATTCATTGCCGCTCAGTTGCGGTGACTTCAACACGACGTTTGGCATATTAGCGGTTTTGTTGTAATGATGAATCATTCAAGTCATTGCATTAATTACCACTCATAGCTAAGCATTTTCTCTCATTCCCAATTAGTTGCGTCATTCCAGGTCATAGTTTGACATATTGGTCATTTTGTAGTCATGAACAGTCATGCCTAGTCACTGTAGGCATCACCGTTCATCGTTAGGCACTGTTGCTCATTTCTAATCAGTTGCAATCATTACAAGATGCAGTTTGACATGTTGATCATTACAGTCGTTTTATTTATAATAATCATTATTAGTTATAAGCATTAGCCAATAACCCTAACAATGTATATAAAATTTATTGATTACCTCTCACCATCAATCGTTTTCATTCTTAATCTCCCCCTTCACACGTCCGCTATTTGCGAGTGACACATCAGCGTACAGATGTGGCGCACATATTAGGTGAACAGCGTCCGCACAGTTTCTCTACATGAGAATGGGAAGGTTTCGCCTTAATATGTGACCGATACTGTGCCTTCTCTTTCCTGTAAACCAATTTATATTTAAATGAATATGCAACTGATGCGCTTGCGTGTGTACCCTCCCATCTACAAATAATAATTAGTCCACAGGAAGGGAACCGTGCAGTATCTGTGTACACATGAACCATGCCGTGAGGGAAGGAACAAGTCCCCGGAAGAAGTGTGACAGATACTGAGCCTCTAATTTCCAGATTGCTATGATTATTCATTATTACTATGATTACTATGATTATTACAAATTATCGAAGAAACTCGGACTGAAAAGGCAGTGTCACAAGGGTTATCGCTGCACACACAGTTTTCGCTTTATGACTAGTATTATAGTTTACTAGACACTATACTAGTATCAAGGCAGTTTTAAACCCCAACAATTTTTTAGACAGCAGAAGGATGTTCAGTAATCCGTACTACGTTGGCCGCGCCAGTACATATCGTACCTAAAGAGACCTCTCTTGGTTTGGTTTGTATGGTTTGTAGGGTTTAACATCCTAAAGCGACACAGGCTATGAGAGACGCCGTAGGGGATGACTCCAGAATTCTCAACCGCCTGGAGTTCTTTACCGTGCACTGATATAATACAGCACACGGACGCCACTCCGTTGCGCTTCCATCGAAGCGCAGCCGCCGGTGGTCGGAATCGAACCCGGGTACTTCGGGTACAGTAGTCCGGCATTTTAACAAGATCTGTCGTAAATGTTGGCCAGGTAGTCTGATCGCCGTACAGACGTTCCACACACACACACACACACACACACACACACACACACACACACACACGCACACACGC
>JAJIZL010019115.1:560587-571467 GCA_023969395.1 Amblyomma maculatum | reverse complement strand
ATATATATATATATATATATATATATATATATGTGTGTGTGTATTGTAGGGGTGTGCTTATTCAGTCAACCCAGATGGATCCAGCTGCTCAGGATGAATTCGCAGCCGAGCGTCAGGCGTCCTCGGGTGTGCCAGCACGCGATGCATGCCAGTGGCTATAACGACGAAGATTGGCACACTACAGTTTCGCCCCGAGTAGAGAAGGAGCCATCCTGGCGACTTATGCAGCCGATAAGACGGGCGGATCGTAGTTGGGCTTGATTCGGTTCGGAAAAACAGTTTCGCGTTCATGGCGACGGAAGTCCGCAGAGGGCGTAACGAACTCAACTACGTAGTTGACAGGAGATGCTTGTTGAAGGACCCGGTATGGGCTGTGGTACCGAGCAAGAAGCTTCTTTGAAGCGCCAGGGGTTGTGGGAGGCATCCAGAGCCACACCAGAGAGTTATAGAGGTATATGAAGAAGCCTCGCCGGAGTCATGGTGGTGTTTTTGTTGCCATTGTTACATATATAATAATATTATATATAATTTGTATGAGAGAAAGAAAAGTTTATTCTATTTCTATTTGCCTCAGTTTCAGGCTCCTCAAGCGAGGAAGAATTGTAAGTAACCAAGCATTATGTTTACGTTCAATACTTAGTAGCAAAAGACTTATTTATTTAAGTGCATGTTTACTGAAAAGAGGTGCTACTTTAGCGTACTTTCTGGGTACAGCAACTCAGGAATAATTATTAGCTTTAAAATGAAATGATAAATCTTCCTCTGGAAACTTTACCCCATGATACTACATCCTCTTCTTTTCTGCTTAGCGTTTGTTTTGTTTAACTTGAATTCCTTATTGTAAGCTTAAAATGATAAAATATTTGCGAAGCTGTGAGAAGTTAGTGAAAGATTAACGCTGCTGATCTACTTAAGAAACAGCGCGTACTTAGTATGCGCCTTCTCTTAGCAGATCTGCTTGTCTTAGTGGTTTGTTTACTAAACTATAGAGCGGCATCTCGAAATTATCCGGTACGCAGCTAAAAATCAGGGTTGAATTTGTAAGCGGTGCGGCAAAGAACATCGGCATTTCATTAATGGCAGTGCCTGCAATATGTAATATTTTGAGAGATATCCCATAATTCTTACGATTGCCGTAAGAGCTGCAAACATACACTAAATAGTGAGAACCTAAATATCTAAGAATTTTATCGTGATGCAGCGGCGCCAATTTGAACAAAGCTCGTGTTTTACTGAATATAGGTCAGAAGAGCTTGTTGTCGGGGTAGTTGGTTCTGTATAGCATATAAGAGTAATGCGCAACAACTTTGACAGGACACAGGAAGAACTGCTGTATGTGTTTCTTCCTGTGTCCTATCTAAGTTGTTGCGCATTACTCTTATATACTATACTGAATATAGGAACACCTCAATCATCTTGCTGAAGAACTGAAGGGCAGTCGACGCTACGGAACAATATGGAGATGCATCATTAATAATGTTCTGGCATAGTGGGTCAAGCTAGACAAATGTACATCTCTTAACTGGCAAAGAAAATATATATATGGCTAAGGGCTAAATATAGCCTCAAATTTAAATTGCGATGTAGACCGTTTTGAAAAAATGACTTCCATCTCCGCCCAGCAGAAAACAATAACAAAATTAAGAACACATACAATAATTAAAGGTAATAAAAATAAATAAATCTAACAACTAACAAAAATTGCAGTGATTTAGAAAAAACTGTTAGAGCGCAGGTTGCCTACACCTATCAATGCGGCCATGTTGCCATGGCAAGAAACGGGAGCCGCATCACGTCCGCCCCGCTTGATGCCTTGCCCCACCGAGGTTTTTCATTGTTCTGGTGACCGTTGTTAGTAGTTAATGATTAATAGAGTTTATAATAGACTTTGTAGAGGTAATGAATAGAGATAATAAAAATTATGATTCATCATGACTGCTAATAATGAGGAAACAACCAATATATCACACGACGACTTAGAATGACCGCGACTGGTTGGAAACGAGCAAAAATTCTTAACGATAAGGGGTAATGACTACAATGATGGACTACAATGACCGGTCGAAGCAATCTGCCGTGAAGTGCGTCGAACCCAAATGGTCCCCTTCTTTTGGCTGCCAGATATCCCACCTGAGAGCCCGCTCCTGCATACTTCGTACATTTGGGTCCTTGGGAAACCTGTTTAGAAAAAAGTTGTGACCGTCAGATGTGAAAGCTGAGGCAGACTACAAGCCGCCAGCGTGCGACGCGACATACAGATGCGTTTTAAATATGCTAAAATTGGTAGTTACAAGTGAAACGTAATCCCGGAGTCCTTTTTCTCTCGATTTGTACAGCCGTACGCAACGCAAGACGCAACCATATATATTTTTTTATTTATTTAAGGCGTATCATGGAAACACAAAGAAACTTTTTGGACCCATGGCCAATGGCTAGTTGTGGGTCCAAATGAAAAGTGATTCAATTTTTTTTTCAAGTAATAGCGAAATGCAGAAGAGAAATTATACACAGGAAATATCCCATTCCAGGTCGAGTATTTGTATTTTTGTTTGTATTTGTGTGTGAGTATGTGTATTTGTGTACTGTGTTTGTGTATAACCATGCAGCGCCAGAGGTCGTCGGAGTCGTATAGCCAACTAGCCCGCTCGCAAGTACTACAGAACAAAACACGTCAGTGCAGAATGTTCTTTTCCAGTGAGCAAGCCATTTCAAAACATTTTACAACATACAATAGTCCCGGTGATTTACCGGCCCCCCAAAACAGACAGTGATTACATTTTGAATAAAAATCCACTTGATGAAGACAAAGATTCTATTCATCTTGCAGTATATTAAGATAAGCTAAGCATACTTATTGTTTGTTAAAAGGTGCGTCTTGGCTGCTACCTTAAAGTTAATGGCTTGTTTCATACGTACTAGAAGAGAATTCCAGATTTGGGGATCGTTAAATTCCACGAGCCTTTTACTGTATACATTATGTGTTGCTGGCGGATTGAAATTCAGGTTGGTTGCAGCTCTTGTATTTCGATTGAGGATTTTAAATATGCACATGGGAAACGGGTGATTAGTTTTTACTATTGTGTGAATAATTGCGGCGGTTTTTAGTTGATACACTGTGGTCACTGGTAGCACGCGAACGGTTTTATATAGACGTAAGCTGGACTGAGTATACCACGAGAACGTAATAATTCTCAGTGCACGCTTTTGTAGACGGATAACTAGTTCAAAGTAACTGACATACGTTGACCCCATGACTCTATACAGTAACATAGGTGGCTATGAAAGAAAGTGAAATAAAGTAGGCGTGAAATGTTATAGTTGAAACATTCACGTGCCTTAAGTAAAATATGACAACCATATGCGAGCTTTGAGCAGAGTTATTTAATATGGGTTTTCCAGTGCATATCTGAATCAAAAGAGACTCCTAAGTCTTTGTGAGACACAACTTGTTTCAATTGAGAGGCATGTAATGTTATAAGTAATTCCTCACTATTTACCTGTTTTTTTTCTGTGAATGAAACACTGTATACTTGGTTTTATTAATGTTGAGGGTTAGTTGGTTAGATGTGAACCACCTGAAGACATTGTTTAGTTCGTTAGTTATGTTATCTTGAATTTCGTGCAACTTCTCTCCAACAAAGACCAAAGCGGTCTCGTCAGCATACATTAGTGGTTATGAGTGCTAAAGAATTGCGGGGAAATCACTGATGTAAAGTAAAAACAATATAGGCCCAAGAACTGAGCCTTGCGGCACACCGGTTACCACAGTTTGATAAGTGGAAATGTAAGTATCAAGTATTACCGGTTGTTTACGGTTATTAAGGTAACTTTTAAGTAAAGTGAATATATTTCCTCTGAAGCCATAGTTGTTAAGCTTATTCTATAATATCCCATACTTAACGGTGTCAAAAGGCTTTTTGATATCTATGTACAATACGACGGCGATTTTACTCCTGTGTAAAGCGGTATTAAGCATTTGTGTTAACATGAGTACCGCGGAGGAAGTAGATTTACCGGACCGGAAACCATGTTGGTGATGGCTCAAGATACTGTGTTTGGTTATGAATTTGTTGATGTGAAGGCAGAGTATCTTCTCGAAAATAGTATCAATAACACTAATTATTGATATGGGGCTATAATTTATTGGTTTTGAGCGATCCCCGTTTTTATATATCGGTACTACTTTGGCTACTTTAAGTTCATCAGGCCACATTTCGCTCTCTAGAAAATGCTTATATAGATGAAGGAGGTGAGGTCCAATTATATCAGTTTTGTCTTTAACAAGTTTGAGAGGAATTTTATCAAGCCCCGCTGCCTTACTTGTTCTTAATGCTTTGACTGTTGTTATTATTTCTTCCATCGTAATGTCCTCGACAACAAAGCTATTTACAACCAGGATATGCTGTTTGTAAACAATTGGGGACCGGAGGCAGTTGCGCAGCAAGCTGCGGACCAATATTAGTAAAGCATTCGTTGAACTCATCTGTGGTATCTGATCGATTAATTCAGGTAATATATGCTGTTCAGAACGAAGCCCTAGGGCATCTGTTATGATGTTCTACATCTTTTGTGTGTGTCCTTGAGCTCTTTGAATGAGAACATCCGAAAGCCACAACGCCAACTACGCACCACGGCACACGGCGCGTTTTATTGCCATGGAAAGATGATGGTGTGCGGCTCCAGCTCAGGGCCATCCCCTCCGGTCCACCAGTTTCTAGGTTTCGAGCCTTCAGCGTAACGCGGCGGTAGCTACGTACGTCTTACCCACGTGACGCTGTGACGTCGCACCCCACGTGACACAAAAGCGAGAGATGGGCTCCCAACTCAAGCGGTTGGCGTGGCGCGGTCGGAGCCGCGGCTCAGTTGACAGGAGCTGCCAACTTGCGTTTCTCGTTTCACGTGGGACGGTTATGTCAGAATCATCCTGCTAGGACCCTGGCATTCACGTTACCCCTATAGGCCACTAAGGCACGCTCATATCAGTTGGTTAAAGCGGGGCTTTATGTGTGGGTTGAGGAAGAAGAAAAAGAGAAGAAGAACGCTCGGTCACCCGCAGCTAATGCTTTCGCTCAATATTTGGTTCAGCAGCGTTGAACCCTTGTAATTTTATTGTATTGACATGCCGGCAATTGAAGAAACTGGTCTACACTTTGAAATTTCCAACACACGGCCAGCGGCGAACAGAGTCCTTTCAGCCGCGACACGTCCCCACAGCAGACTGCGCAAGCTTGTGTGACGGGAGCTGCGCACCGAGCAGCTTCGAAAGAGAAGGCCGAGGGTTCGTAGGCGGACAGCCAATTGTTGACGTCGTCGTCGCTGCTACCACTAAATGTAGCAGGGTCCCGTTGACGTTGTCTATTAGGGCAGGTGGCGGGCGGATCTAGATATAGTAGAGAGATTTAGCTTACCGCGATCCGCGATCCGCCACCGTGACACTCTACCGCGCGTGGGCTGGGCGCGCAAGCTGATTGGCCCCGACGCGGCAGGTCTGTGTGCCGACATCCAGTATGTGGCGCCATCTATCGGCGTCAAGGGGATCTGGGCACGCGCAGTGGAACGTACTGTAGCGAATCACGGTAGCGGATCCCGGATCACGGTAAGCTAAATCTGTCTAGTGTCGGCTGCGTCACTGGGGTGGTGAGCGTTCGGCTGCGAAGTTCCATGGCGAGAACGGCATACTGGAAACCTCAGATGCCCCATTCAGCAATTGAAAAAAGTATTTATTGATTTCGTCCGACGGATTCAGAGTGTAGACCCACCAGCCGTAAGTCACAGTTTCAGCGCGAGAGGTGGACGCCAGAGACCAGCTATGGCGATAGAGATGCCGAGGTGCGGAGCGTGCTTTGTCCTCCTTACACAAGAATGTTTTCGCATTATTATTAGTTCACGTTTCACAAATGCTATAAAAATCATGAACTACAACACATTCGCTTAGTGCCCCTCACGCAAGCTTGATAAAGAAGATCCTTCTTGGTCTGTGCGTTGCGATCCTGCCTGTCACGAGATGGCCTGGTTTAGTACCGGAATTTGAACCATTTTATTGAATAGCATGTCTTTTCGAACACATTTTATGCTGCGCAGCTATTGACGAGTAGTTAGGGCGTTCAAGGCAGAGCGAAGCGGCGGCACCTTTTCGTTGGAGGCAATCAGCATGAGGCTATGTAATGTGCAATGTCATTGCACGTTAAATAACCCCTTGTAGTCAAAATTGTCGGAGACATCCACTACGGCATCTCTCATAGCGTGAGTCACTTCGTTACGTTCCCCATAAACCAAACGTTTTCGGGGTTGCAGTTCTCAGCTGTCGGTTACGGTAACGGCTTTTTGGCTCAACCAGCCCGAAACGATATCGCGTAACATAGGATAAATTGGGCGCGAGGAGACCGTGGCACCACATCTCAGAAGCGACCATGTGACGAACTGAGTAGAAGAACGCGCTCTGAACTGGAGCTGTGGGATGCTTTCCTGGGCAGTTTAGGTGTTTGTTATTGTTACTCTCATTTATTAATTTTATATACACGTTGGTCTGAGCTTTTATAAGCTTAACTTGAGGTATTAGGCCCACTCATTCGGCAAGAATGCACTTCACCGAACCATAGAGTTGTCGAAGTTTACGATTCTTAACTAATGCGGTGACGACGAGCACTTCCTTCATTATTGATGTTGTTATTGTGGAAAATATCTGAAGCTGTCACAAAAGCCGTCAGAGGGACGCTGTCACTGAATATCGGTAATGAGATTCCTGTGGAAGAGTAGCGGAGCTTTCAGGGGCCCAACAGACGCTGACAGCCTTCGAATAGTGACGGCAGAATGGGCACCGTTAGGCTGCTCCTTTGAACGTAGTAGAGCGCACAACTTTGAGAGTCCGGAAAACGTGGATGAATTTTTTTTATAGCAAGTGTAAAGAAGTGCGTTCCAAGGAGCGAATGTTTGCTCACTGACTGCCGTCAGTCGGGGAGCAAACATTCGGGGAGCAATGAGAGCTTGCACCGAGTTCCGTCGCCTACGTCTGGGGACAGAGCAATAACGGACAATGGCAACCGCTTAAATAAACTTCAACGATGATGCCATATCAAAAATTGCAATACTAGAACTTGTTATCAAGCAAAACTACAACGATAAATGCAGCTATTAGTTTTTGAAGTGCGCGAGTCTCATCGAGAGTTTCCTCCAGATCAGTGAGAGGAGTCACGTGATTCCACTTGATCCCCTATGAGGACGCGCGCTAGTGTCGTTCGCTCTAGTGGTGGCGCTCACGCCCAATGGGGAAACCCGAATGGTAACTGATAAGACTTAAAAACGCAAGTTGCTAACAGAGCGCTTGACGTGTATTCCATCAGCTTGGGGACACAGTGGGCACGGCGAGCTATAGTTCCAAGCAACGCATTTCCAAGATAGAGTTATTCACTGTGAATACTATTGCTCGCTCATTCCTTCTCCTTGTTAACTGTAAATTAACCAAGTTCCCTCCTTGCACCAAGCTTTCGTTCTTACATACGTAATTAAGTCGAAATAGAAACCAAGACACGCAGAAAAAGCAGGTTTCGGTGATGTAAAAACTGATTTAGACACACATGAGGTCTTTGATTTGAGGTTTATTTCCCAGTTCCAGCATTTTGGAGACTTTATTGTCCGTGCTATCTCTGGCATGCATATTCATTGCCTCGTCTAAGCTTTGTTGAACTTACCCTAAACATGTGCGTGTCCTCACTGGTATTTGTGTCATCAAGCTGGAACAACTTAACGAATAAGCACGAACGAACCTTACAATGCAGAATTAAAGCTGGCATTCTTGCGACAGCGGAATAAAATATTTGTTCTATATCTTGCACTAAAGATGAAATCGACCGAATAAGAAATATAGCCAAAAAATAAATAAAATGAGTGGCCTATCAACTCTCTGATACTGGCACAGGTCTGATAATTAACTCGAAACACACGAGCAAGCACACCACTGATTTCGTCTTTTGCTCTCGTACTAGGCAACGCATAACGAACCTCATTAGTTAGAAATTTATAGTGGACTACATTTTGAAAAAAATATTTATTTAAGGCTTTCCGCTTTGCAGTATTAACCTTCGAGGTGATGAGGAAATTTCCCCGGCCAGAAAGGGACAGCCTCACAAGAAGCCCTCCGGAGGTCAGAAAGGTTCACAACAGCCCCAGGAACCTCAGCGGCCAAGTGGTGGACAAAAAGGGCAAGGTGGCGCCAAAGGTCGGCATAACGTGAAAGGAGGCTGCAAAGGGCTAAAAGGCTGCCCGCCTAAGCCTAAGCCCACAACCCCCAAGCCCACAACTGCCAGGCCGGGCGTTAAAGGTGGCCAGCAGCAGCAACAACAGCTGCAGGGCATAAAAGGTGGCCAGAAAGGGCAGAAAGGAGTCAAGGGCTGGCATGGAGGCGAAGACTTGGGATCAAAGGGCGGATGGCATGGCGGCGAAAGCTACGGGACAAAGGGCGGGCAGAAAGGCTGGAAGGGCGGGCAGAAAGGCTGGAAGGGCGGGCAGAAAGGTTGGAAAGGCGGCGCCGACTACGGTTATGCGGACGAAGTTCTCGAGGGTGAGCAGTCAGTGCAGCTAGCCAGGGCACGGGACGTGCCCTAGGTCGTAACCGTGCATCCTTTTTCTGAGCTCTTCTGTTTCTCTTCTTCGACTGTTTAAGGCACTCTGCTCTAATTAATTCGGAAACGGACATTCATTTCATCATGTCAGCCGCTCTTTCAGAAGTGCCAGTTACTATTTGTTTATTTTAAAGCACAGATCAATAACATTTTGGTGATTGAAATTAAAATAAATGCAAACGAAGAGATCAAACAATATTTTCCTCATATTTTGAAAACTGTTGGCATGCTAAAGCCATTGGTATTTCCTACCATATTATTTTGGAGGATATAAGAAAAAAAGGCATGTTGGAAAATGTGTTCTGAAGATGCAAGTTTAACAGGTATATGACTTGGATTGCGCAATTACTTCTTGGAAAATATTCCCCCGCACGCAGCTTTTAATGCATTCTGTATAACTTACCAATCTTTTACTAGAGAAAAACTATATTGCTATGTGTAAGTCGCTTTTATACTGCTCCCATAACCACGCTGTTTTTTGCATCTTTTTCAGTGGAAGAAAGGAAGTAAGAGCGCAAGATGTTCTATCACAATATTTATGGTTCATGACCAGCAATAAACCTGTCCTATTCCCCTCTTTGCAAACTGTTGTGGGCGAATGCTACCTGGAATATTTTACAAATTACCACGGTGCCAGAAAGAAAGACAAAGCATGTCATATAGCTGGATTGTGATGCGCAAACGAAACTAAATGAACATATTTGGAAAACAACAGTGCACTCTTAAAACTTGAACAGAGAAAAATAGAACGCTTCATCGCTGTGTCGTCCTATCTTTCACTGTCCAAGTTTTAGTAATGCGCTGTTTTTTTTTTTTCGAGCCCGTTCAACCAGCGTTGCAATTAAATTGAACAGCCAGCTGCTTTGTGCTCGACAATCTTTCCTAATAAACTAATGTCTAGCTCTTCTTGTTGCTGGAAACAAGCAAAATCATTTGGGGCCGGATGTGAACACTTAATATTTCAATGCTAATGGTTTGAGTTGCACTTTAACAAAGGGTACAAGTCTGTGGCGGGGTTTTGCGCGAGCAACTGGCATTTAGATATATGACTCACTTTTCAGCCAAACTTACAATCTGACAGATAAATTACTTTCTGAGGACACATTGACTGAACCGCGCGCTAATGTACTTTTTCTGGGATGCCTGGAACACGCCCAGCTCTGCTTGAAATAAAAACGCCGAGTGTGCGATCGTGCTAAGAGCAGTGCGTATAGGATCATGCAGCTCTCGCGAGTTGGTTTGAGATTACCACTGCAACACCCTCCATGGATAAGGCGCACAAAAAAGGCGGCAAAGCCCAGGGCTTATCAGTAATGCGGCTATGGAGCAGTGAGTGAGCAGCTGTCGCTCGTAGTATCGTTCCAGTCTGGCCAGATGGGCACATCTTTTCAAATAATGTTTCTGTAAGTGACATTGTTTTGTGCACTTCATAATCCACTTCTTCATAGGAATATGCTTTCGCTGAGTCCTGTTCTAGGGAAGAATAACTTCAAGGGATATGCCGCAGATAGTACAATACTGATAATTTGCACGCCCAAGATGGTAGGGCTTGGATGACGGTCTGGAGAACTGTGTTAAAAGAGACAAATATACAAATATGCATTTAAGCACCCTTCGGGAAGCGTCACACGCGGAAGAAAGGCAGCATATTGATTTTTATTGCGAAAACAATACTTCTTTCACTTTCAAGCCTTTGCGGTGCGACGGCGGTGCACAGGAAATTACCTTTCGCATGACCTCTGTGTGACGTCACGCCTCAAAGCTGGGCGACCAACTCGCGCCGTCCGTGAGAGACGGCGGTGCGTATGAACGACGGCCTAACTCCCGCTCTCTCCGCCAGGAGCGCCACAGGTGTTATGACGTCACGCCTCAAAGCTGGGGGACCAACTCGCGCCGTCCGTGAGAGATGGCGGTGCGCATGAACGGCGGCCTAACTCCCGCTCTCTCCGCCAGAAGAGAGCGGGAGTTAGGCCGAAATGTCAAAAGTAGCGCTGTGGCGCCACTTTTGCCGGCGGTGGAAACCTGCAAAAAACGACTGGAAGATTGGTGGCTTAAAAGCAGAGAAATGACATAATGTTAGTAATGTAGAAACAAAAAAATTAAGAACTAGAATGATGGTTTAGTTAACGAATCTAAATCAATAATTAAGATATATGGAGAAAAATGAGCATGATAGCTACTGCTACCACCCCGTTTCAAAGGGGACGCTCCTATATTCCATCCATCCATCCATCCATCCATCCATCCATCCATCCATCCATA